>CM033035.1:22460684-22713823 GCA_019207045.1 Branchiostoma floridae x Branchiostoma belcheri | reverse complement strand
TGTCTAATGCATTACCAATGGCATTTTTTCAAAACTTTTTTTTTCACGTTCTGACACTTTTATAAGTGAAATACACTTAGTAGACATGTTTAGAATCAAAAAGAAAAATCTTTGATCAAAACTCGATTTTTATGGCAAAGTTCGTAGTAAGCGCAGAACGGCTGAAAGGGCCTAAATCTTATGTTTGAGCGAAATTATCGTGTCTAATGCATTACCAATGGCATTTTTTCAAAACTTTTTTTTTCACGTTCTGACACTTTTATAAGGTGAAATACACTTAGTAGACATGTTTAGAATCAAAAAGAAAAATCTTTGATCAAAACTCGATTTTAATGGCAAAGTTCGTAGTAAGCGCAGAACGGCTGAAAAGGGCCTAAATCTTATGTTTTGAGCGAAATTATCGTGTCTAATGCATTACCAATGGCATTTTTTCAAAACTTTTTTTTCACGTTCTGACACTTTTATAAGGTGAAATACACTTAGTAGACATGTTTAGATCAAAAAGAAAAATCTTTGATCAAAACTCGATTTTTAATGGCAAAGTTCGTAGTAAGCGCAGAACGGCTGAAAAGGGCCTAAATCTTATGTTTTGAGCGAAATTATCGTGTCTAATGCATTACCAATGGCATTTTTTCAAAACTTTTTTTTTCACGTTCTGACACTTTTATAAGGTGAAATACACTTAGTAGACATGTTTAGAATCAAAAAGAAAAATCTTTGATCAAAACTCGATTTTTAATGGCAAAGTTCGTAGTAAGCGCAGAACGGCTGAAAAGGGCCTAAATCTTATGTTTTGAGCGAAATTATCGTGTCTAATGCATTACCAATGGCATTTTTTCAAAACTTTTTTTTTCACGTTCTGACACTTTTATAAGGTGAAATACACTTAGTAGACATGTTTAGAATCAAAAAGAAAAATCTTTGATCAAAACTCGATTTTTAATGGCAAAGTTCGTAGTAAGCGCAGAACGGCTGAAAAGGGCCTAAATCTTATGTTTTGAGCGAAATTATCGTGTCTAATGCATTACCAATGGCATTTTTTCAAAACTTTTTTTTCACGTTCTGACACTTTTATAAGGTGAAATACACTTAGTAGACATGTTTAGAATCAAAAAGAAAAATCTTTGATCAAAACTCGATTTTTAATGGCAAAGTTCGTAGTAAGCGCAGAACGGCTGAAAAGGGCCTAAATCTTATGTTTTGAGCGAAATTATCGTGTCTAATGCATTACCAATGGCATTTTTTCAAAACTTTTTTTTTCACGTTCTGACACTTTTATAAGGTGAAATACACTTAGTAGACATGTTTAGAATCAAAAAGAAAAATCTTTGATCAAAACTCGATTTTTAATGGCAAAGTTCGTAGTAAGCGCAGAACGGCTGAAAAGGGCCTAAATCTTATGTTTTGAGCGAAATTATCGTGTCTAATGCATTACCAATGGCATTTTTTCAAAACTTTTTTTTTCACGTTCTGACACTTTTATAAGGTGAAATACACTTAGTAGACATGTTTAGAATCAAAAAGAAAATCTTTGATCAAAACTCGATTTTAATGGCAAAGTTCGTAGTAAGCGCAGAACGGCTGAAAAGGGCCTAAATCTTATTTTGAGCGAAATTATCGTGTCTAATGCATTACCAATGGCATTTTTTCAAAACTTTTTTTTTCACGTTCTGACACTTTTATAAGGTGAAATACACTTAGTAGACATGTTTAGAATCAAAAAGAAAAATCTTTGATCAAAACTCGATTTTTAATGGCAAAGTTCGTAGTAAGCGCAGAACGGCTGAAAGGGCCTAAATCTTATGTTTTGAGCGAAATTATCGTGTCTAATGCATTACCAATGGCATTTTTTCAAAACTTTTTTTTTCACGTTCTGACACTTTTATAGGTGAAATACACTTAGTAGACATGTTTAGAATCAAAAAGAAAAATCTTTGATCAAAACTCGATTTTTAATGGCAAAGTTCGTAGTAAGCGCAGAACGGCTGAAAAGGGCCTAAATCTTATGTTTTGAGCGAAATTATCGTGTCTAATGCATTACCAATGGCATTTTTTTCAAAACTTTTTTTTTTCACGTTCTGACACTTTTATAGGTGAAATACACTTAGTAGACATGTTTAGAATCAAAAAAAAATCTTTGATCAAAACTCGATTTTTAATGGCAAAGTTCGTAGTAAGCGCAGAACGGCTGAAAAGGGCCTAAATCTTATGTTTTGAGCGAAATTATCGTGTCTAATGCATTACCAATGGCATTTTTTCAAAACTTTTTTTTTCACGTTCTGACACTTTTATAAGGTGAAATACACTTAGTAGACATGTTTAGAATCAAAAGAAAAATCTTTGATCAAAACTCGATTTTTAATGGCAAAGTTCGTAGTAAGCGCAGAACGGCTGAAAAGGGCCTAAATCTTATGTTTTGAGCGAAATTATCGTGTCTAATGCATTACCAATGGCATTTTTTTCAAAACTTTTTTTTTCACGTTCTGACACTTTTATAAGGTGAAATACACTTAGTAGACATGTTTAGAATCAAAAGAAAAATCTTTGATCAAAACTCGATTTTTAATGGCAAAGTTCGTAGTAAGCGCAGAACGGCTGAAAAGGGCCTAAATCTTATGTTTTGAGCGAAATTATCGTGTCTAATGCATTACCAATGGCATTTTTTCAAAACTTTTTTTTTTCACGTTCTGACACTTTTATAAGGTGAAATACACTTAGTAGACATGTTTAGAATCAAAAAGAAAAATCTTTGATCAAAACTCGATTTTTAATGGCAAAGTTCGTAGTAAGCGCAGAACGGCTGAAAAGGGCCTAAATCTTATGTTTTGAGCGAAATTATCGTGTCTAATGCATTACCAATGGCATTTTTTCAAAACTTTTTTTTTCACGTTCTGACACTTTTATAAGGTGAAATACACTTAGTAGACATGTTTAGAATCAAAAAGAAAAATCTTTGATCAAAACTCGATTTTTAATGGCAAAGTTCGTAGTAAGCGCAGAACGGCTGAAAAGGGCCTAAATCTTATGTTTTGAGCGAAATTATCGTGTCTAATGCATTACCAATGGCATTTTTTTCAAAACTTTTTTTTTCACGTTCTGACACTTTTATAAGGTGAAATACACTTAGTAGACATGTTTAGAATCAAAAAGAAAAATCTTTGATCAAAACTCGATTTTTAATGGCAAAGTTCGTAGTAAGCGCAGAACGGCTGAAAAGGGCCTAAATCTTATGTTTTGAGCGAAATTATCGTGTCTAATGCATTACCAATGGCATTTTTCAAAACTTTTTTTTTCACGTTCTGACACTTTTATAAGGTGAAATACACTTAGTAGACATGTTTAGAATCAAAAAGAAAAATCTTTGATCAAAACTCGATTTTTAATGGCAAAGTTCGTAGTAAGCGCAGAACGGCTGAAAAGGGCCTAAATCTTATGTTTTGAGCGAAATTATCGTGTCTAATGCATTACCAATGGCATTTTTTCAAAACTTTTTTTTTCACGTTCTGACACTTTTATAAGGTGAAATACACTTAGTAGACATGTTTAGAATCAAAAAGAAAAATCTTTGATCAAAACTCGATTTTTAATGGCAAAGTTCGTAGTAAGCGCAGAACGGCTGAAAAGGGCCTAATCTTATGTTTTGAGCGAAATTATCGTGTCTAATGCATTACCAATGGCATTTTTTCAAAACTTTTTTTTTCACGTTCTGACACTTTTATAAGGTGAAATACACTTAGTAGACATGTTTAGAATCAAAAAAAAAATCTTTGATCAAAACTCGATTTTTAATGGCAAAGTTCGTAGTAAGCGCAGAACGGCTGAAAAGGGCCTAAATCTTATGTTTTGAGCGAAATTATCGTGTCTAATGCATTACCAATGGCATTTTTTCAAAACTTTTTTTTTCACGTTCTGACACTTTTATAAGGTGAAATACACTTAGTAGACATGTTTAGAATCAAAAAGAAAAATCTTTGATCAAAACTCGATTTTTAATGGCAAAGTTCGTAGTAAGCGCAGAACGGCTGAAAAGGGCCTAAATCTTATGTTTTGAGCGAAATTATCGTGTCTAATGCATTACCAATGGCATTTTTTCAAAACTTTTTTTTTCACGTTCTGACACTTTTATAAGGTGAAATACACTTAGTAGACATGTTTAGAATCAAAAAGAAAAATCTTTGATCAAAACTCGATTTTTAATGGCAAAGTTCGTAGTAAGCGCAGAACGGCTGAAAAGGGCCTAAATCTTATGTTTTGAGCGAAATTATCGTGTCTAATGCATTACCAATGGCATTTTTTCAAAACTTTTTTTTTCACGTTCTGACACTTTTATAAGGTGAAATACACTTAGTAGACATGTTTAGAATCAAAAAGAAAATCTTTGATCAAAACTCGATTTTTAATGGCAAAGTTCGTAGTAAGCGCAGAACGGCTGAAAAGGGCCTAAATCTTATGTTTTGAGCGAAATTATCGTGTCTAATGCATTACCAATGGCATTTTTTCAAAACTTTTTTTTCACGTTCTGACACTTTTATAAGGTGAAATACACTTAGTAGACATGTTTAGAATCAAAAAGAAAAATCTTTGATCAAAACTCGATTTTTAATGGCAAAGTTCGTAGTAAGCGCAGAACGGCTGAAAAGGGCCTAAATCTTATGTTTTGAGCGAAATTATCGTGTCTAATGCATTACCAATGGCATTTTTTCAAAACTTTTTTTTCACGTTCTGACACTTTTATAAGGTGAAATACACTTAGTAGACATGTTTAGAATCAAAAAGAAAAATCTTTGATCAAAACTCGATTTTTAATGGCAAAGTTCGTAGTAAGCGCAGAACGGCTGAAAAGGGCCTAAATCTTATGTTTTGAGCGAAATTATCGTGTCTAATGCATTACCAATGGCATTTTTTCAAAACTTTTTTTTTCACGTTCTGACACTTTTATAAGGTGAAATACACTTAGTAGACATGTTTAGAATCAAAAAGAAAAATCTTTGATCAAAACTCGATTTTTAATGGCAAAGTTCGTAGTAAGCGCAGAACGGCTGAAAAGGGCCTAAATCTTATGTTTTGAGCGAAATTATCGTGTCTAATGCATTACCAATGGCATTTTTTCAAAACTTTTTTTTTCACGTTCTGACACTTTTATAAGGTGAAATACACTTAGTAGACATGTTTAGAATCAAAAAGAAAAATCTTTGATCAAAACTCGATTTTTAATGGCAAAGTTCGTAGTAAGCGCAGAACGGCTGAAAAGGGCCTAAATCTTATGTTTTGAGCGAAATTATCGTGTCTAATGCATTACCAATGGCATTTTTTCAAAACTTTTTTTTCACGTTCTGACACTTTTATAAGGTGAAATACACTTAGTAGACATGTTTAGAATCAAAAAGAAAAATCTTTGATCAAAACTCGATTTTTAATGGCAAAGTTCGTAGTAAGCGCAGAACGGCTGAAAAGGGCCTAAATCTTATGTTTTGAGCGAAATTATCGTGTCTAATGCATTACCAATGGCATTTTTTCAAAACTTTTTTTTTCACGTTCTGACACTTTTATAAGGTGAAATACACTTAGTAGACATGTTTAGAATCAAAAAGAAAAATCTTTGATCAAAACTCGATTTTTAATGGCAAAGTTCGTAGTAAGCGCAGAACGGCTGAAAAGGGCCTAAATCTTATGTTTTGAGCGAAATTATCGTGTCTAATGCATTACCAATGGCATTTTTTCAAAACTTTTTTTTTCACGTTCTGACACTTTTATAAGGTGAAATACACTTAGTAGACATGTTTAGAATCAAAAAGAAAAATCTTTGATCAAAACTCGATTTTTAATGGCAAAGTTCGTAGTAAGCGCAGAACGGCTGAAAAGGGCCTAAATCTTATGTTTTGAGCGAAATTATCGTGTCTAATGCATTACCAATGGCATTTTTTCAAAACTTTTTTTTTCACGTTCTGACACTTTTATAAGGTGAAATACACTTAGTAGACATGTTTAGAATCAAAAAGAAAATCTTTGATCAAAACTCGATTTTTAATGGCAAAGTTCGTAGTAGCGCAGAACGGCTGAAAAGGGCCTAAATCTTATGTTTTGAGCGAAATTATCGTGTCTAATGCATTACCAATGGCATTTTTTCAAAACTTTTTTTTTCACGTTCTGACACTTTTATAAGGTGAAATACACTTAGTAGACATGTTTAGAATCAAAAAGAAAAATCTTTGATCAAAACTCGATTTTTAATGGCAAAGTTCGTAGTAAGCGCAGAACGGCTGAAAAGGGCCTAAATCTTATGTTTTGAGCGAAATTATCGTGTCTAATGCATTACCAATGGCATTTTTTCAAAACTTTTTTTTCACGTTCTGACACTTTTATAAGGTGAAATACACTTAGTAGACATGTTTAGAATCAAAAGAAAAATCTTTGATCAAAACTCGATTTTTAATGGCAAAGTTCGTAGTAAGCGCAGAACGGCTGAAAAGGGCCTAAATCTTATGTTTTGAGCGAAATTATCGTGTCTAATGCATTACCAATGGCATTTTTTCAAAACTTTTTTTTTCACGTTCTGACACTTTTATAAGGTGAAATACACTTAGTAGACATGTTTAGAATCAAAAAGAAAAATCTTTGATCAAAACTCGATTTTTAATGGCAAAGTTCGTAGTAAGCGCAGAACGGCTGAAAAGGGCCTAAATCTTATGTTTTGAGCGAAATTATCGTGTCTAATGCATTACCAATGGCATTTTTTCAAAACTTTTTTTTTCACGTTCTGACACTTTTATAAGGTGAAATACACTTAGTAGACATGTTTAGAATCAAAAAGAAAAATCTTTGATCAAAACTCGATTTTTAATGGCAAAGTTCGTAGTAAGCGCAGAACGGCTGAAAAGGGCCTAAATCTTATGTTTTGAGCGAAATTATCGTGTCTAATGCATTACCAATGGCATTTTTTCAAAACTTTTTTTTTCACGTTCTGACACTTTTATAAGGTGAAATACACTTAGTAGACATGTTTAGAATCAAAAAGAAAAATCTTTGATCAAAACTCGATTTTTAATGGCAAAGTTCGTAGTAAGCGCAGAACGGCTGAAAAGGGCCTAAATCTTATGTTTTGAGCGAAATTATCGTGTCTAATGCATTACCAATGGCATTTTTTCAAAACTTTTTTTTTCACGTTCTGACACTTTTATAAGGTGAAATACACTTAGTAGACATGTTTAGAATCAAAAAGAAAAATCTTTGATCAAAACTCGATTTTTAATGGCAAAGTTCGTAGTAAGCGCAGAACGGCTGAAAAGGGCCTAAATCTTATGTTTTGAGCGAAATTATCGTGTCTAATGCATTACCAATGGCATTTTTTCAAAACTTTTTTTTCACGTTCTGACACTTTTATAAGGTGAAATACACTTAGTAGACATGTTTAGAATCAAAAAGAAAAATCTTTGATCAAAACTCGATTTTTAATGGCAAAGTTCGTAGTAAGCGCAGAACGGCTGAAAAGGGCCTAAATCTTATGTTTTGAGCGAAATTATCGTGTCTAATGCATTACCAATGGCATTTTTTCAAAACTTTTTTTTTCACGTTCTGACACTTTTATAAGGTGAAATACACTTAGTAGACATGTTTAGAATCAAAAAGAAAAATCTTTGATCAAAACTCGATTTTTAATGGCAAAGTTCGTAGTAAGCGCAGAACGGCTGAAAAGGGCCTAAATCTTATGTTTTGAGCGAAATTATCGTGTCTAATGCATTACCAATGGCATTTTTTCAAAACTTTTTTTTTCACGTTCTGACACTTTATAAGGTGAAATACACTTAGTAGACATGTTTAGAATCAAAAAGAAAAATCTTTGATCAAAACTCGATTTTAATGGCAAAGTTCGTAGTAAGCGCAGAACGGCTGAAAAGGGCCTAAATCTTATGTTTTGAGCGAAATTATCGTGTCTAATGCATTACCAATGGCATTTTTTCAAAACTTTTTTTTTCACGTTCTGACACTTTTATAAGGTGAAATACACTTAGTAGACATGTTTAGAATCAAAAAGAAAAATCTTTGATCAAAACTCGATTTTTAATGGCAAAGTTCGTAGTAAGCGCAGAACGGCTGAAAAGGGCCTAAATCTTATGTTTTGAGCGAAATTATCGTGTCTAATGCATTACCAATGGCATTTTTTCAAAACTTTTTTTTCACGTTCTGACACTTTTATAAGGTGAAATACACTTAGTAGACATGTTTAGAATCAAAAAGAAAAATCTTTGATCAAAACTCGATTTTTAATGGCAAAGTTCGTAGTAAGCGCAGAACGGCTGAAAAGGGCCTAAATCTTATGTTTTGAGCGAAATTATCGTGTCTAATGCATTACCAATGGCATTTTTTCAAAACTTTTTTTTTCACGTTCTGACACTTTTATAAGGTGAAATACACTTAGTAGACATGTTTAGAATCAAAAAGAAAAATCTTTGATCAAAACTCGATTTTTAATGGCAAAGTTCGTAGTAAGCGCAGAACGGCTGAAAAGGGCCTAAATCTTATGTTTTGAGCGAAATTATCGTGTCTAATGCATTACCAATGGCATTTTTTCAAAACTTTTTTTTTCACGTTCTGACACTTTTATAAGGTGAAATACACTTAGTAGACATGTTTAGAATCAAAAAGAAAAATCTTTGATCAAAACTCGATTTTTAATGGCAAAGTTCGTAGTAAGCGCAGAACGGCTGAAAAGGGCCTAAATCTTATGTTTTGAGCGAAATTATCGTGTCTAATGCATTACCAATGGCATTTTTTCAAAACTTTTTTTTTTCACGTTCTGACACTTTTATAAGGTGAAATACACTTAGTAGACATGTTTAGAATCAAAAAGAAAAATCTTTGATCAAAACTCGATTTTTAATGGCAAAGTTCGTAGTAAGCGCAGAACGGCTGAAAAGGGCCTAAATCTTATGTTTTGAGCGAAATTATCGTGTCTAATGCATTACCAATGGCATTTTTTCAAAACTTTTTTTTTCACGTTCTGACACTTTTATAAGGTGAAATACACTTAGTAGACATGTTTAGAATCAAAAAGAAAAATCTTTGATCAAAACTCGATTTTTAATGGCAAAGTTCGTAGTAAGCGCAGAACGGCTGAAAAGGGCCTAAATCTTATGTTTTGAGCGAAATTATCGTGTCTAATGCATTACCAATGGCATTTTTTCAAAACTTTTTTTTCACGTTCTGACACTTTTATAAGGTGAAATACACTTAGTAGACATGTTTAGAATCAAAAAGAAAAATCTTTGATCAAAACTCGATTTTTAATGGCAAAGTTCGTAGTAAGCGCAGAACGGCTGAAAAGGGCCTAAATCTTATGTTTTGAGCGAAATTATCGTGTCTAATGCATTACCAATGGCATTTTTTCAAAACTTTTTTTTTCACGTTCTGACACTTTTATAAGGTGAAATACACTTAGTAGACATGTTTAGAATCAAAAAGAAAAATCTTTGATCAAAACTCGATTTTTAATGGCAAAGTTCGTAGTAAGCGCAGAACGGCTGAAAAGGGCCTAAATCTTATGTTTTGAGCGAAATTATCGTGTCTAATGCATTACCAATGGCATTTTTTTCAAAACTTTTTTTTCACGTTCTGACACTTTTATAAGGTGAAATACACTTAGTAGACATGTTTAGAATCAAAAAGAAAAATCTTTGATCAAAACTCGATTTTTAATGGCAAAGTTCGTAGTAAGCGCAGAACGGCTGAAAAGGGCCTAAATCTTATGTTTTGAGCGAAATTATCGTGTCTAATGCATTACCAATGGCATTTTTTCAAAACTTTTTTTTCACGTTCTGACACTTTTATAAGGTGAAATACACTTAGTAGACATGTTTAGAATCAAAAAGAAAAATCTTTGATCAAAACTCGATTTTTAATGGCAAAGTTCGTAGTAAGCGCAGAACGGCTGAAAAGGCCTAAATCTTATGTTTTGAGCGAAATTATCGTGTCTAATGCATTACCAATGGCATTTTTTCAAAACTTTTTTTTTCACGTTCTGACACTTTTATAAGGTGAAATACACTTAGTAGACATGTTTAGAATCAAAAAGAAAAATCTTTGATCAAAACTCGATTTTTAATGGCAAAGTTCGTAGTAAGCGCAGAACGGCTGAAAAGGGCCTAAATCTTATGTTTTGAGCGAAATTATCGTGTCTAATGCATTACCAATGGCATTTTTTCAAAACTTTTTTTTTCACGTTCTGACACTTTTATAAGGTGAAATACACTTAGTAGACATGTTTAGAATCAAAAAGAAAAATCTTTGATCAAAACTCGATTTTTAATGGCAAAGTTCGTAGTAAGCGCAGAACGGCTGAAAAGGGCCTAAATCTTATTTTTGAGCGAAATTATCGTGTCTAATGCATTACCAATGGCATTTTTTCAAAACTTTTTTTTTCACGTTCTGACACTTTTATAAGGTGAAATACACTTAGTAGACATGTTTAGAATCAAAAAGAAAAATCTTTGATCAAAACTCGATTTTTAATGGCAAAGTTCGTAGTAAGCGCAGAACGGCTGAAAAGGGCCTAAATCTTATGTTTTGAGCGAAATTTCGTGTCTAATGCATTACCAATGGCATTTTTTCAAAACTTTTTTTTTCACGTTCTGACACTTTTATAAGGTGAAATACACTTAGTAGACATGTTTAGAATCAAAAAGAAAAATCTTTGATCAAAACTCGATTTTTAATGGCAAAGTTCGTAGTAAGCGCAGAACGGCTGAAAAGGGCCTAAATCTTATGTTTTGAGCGAAATTATCGTGTCTAATGCATTACCAATGGCATTTTTTCAAAACTTTTTTTTCACGTTCTGACACTTTTATAAGGTGAAATACACTTAGTAGACATGTTTAGAATCAAAAAGAAAAATCTTTGATCAAAACTCGATTTTTAATGGCAAAGTTCGTAGTAAGCGCAGAACGGCTGAAAAGGGCCTAAATCTTATGTTTTGAGCGAAATTATCGTGTCTAATGCATTACCAATGGCATTTTTTCAAAACTTTTTTTTTCACGTTCTGACACTTTTATAAGGTGAAATACACTTAGTAGACATGTTTAGAATCAAAAAGAAAAATCTTTGATCAAAACTCGATTTTTAATGGCAAAGTTCGTAGTAAGCGCAGAACGGCTGAAAAGGGCCTAAATCTTATGTTTTGAGCGAAATTATCGTGTCTAATGCATTACCAATGGCATTTTTTCAAAACTTTTTTTTTCACGTTCTGACACTTTTATAAGGTGAAATACACTTAGTAGACATGTTTAGAATCAAAAAGAAAAATCTTTGATCAAAACTCGATTTTTAATGGCAAAGTTCGTAGTAAGCGCAGAACGGCTGAAAAGGGCCTAAATCTTATGTTTTGAGCGAAATTATCGTGTCTAATGCATTACCAATGGCATTTTTTCAAAACTTTTTTTTCACGTTCTGACACTTTTATAAGGTGAAATACACTTAGTAGACATGTTTAGAATCAAAAAGAAAAATCTTTGATCAAAACTCGATTTTTAATGGCAAAGTTCGTAGTAAGCGCAGAACGGCTGAAAAGGGCCTAAATCTTATGTTTTGAGCGAAATTATCGTGTCTAATGCATTACCAATGGCATTTTTTCAAAACTTTTTTTTTCACGTTCTGACACTTTTATAAGGTGAAATACACTTAGTAGACATGTTTAGAATCAAAAAGAAAAATCTTTGATCAAAACTCGATTTTTAATGGCAAAGTTCGTAGTAAGCGCAGAACGGCTGAAAAGGGCCTAAATCTTATGTTTTGAGCGAAATTATCGTGTCTAATGCATTACCAATGGCATTTTTTCAAAACTTTTTTTTTCACGTTCTGACACTTTTATAAGGTGAAATACACTTAGTAGACATGTTTAGAATCAAAAAGAAAAATCTTTGATCAAAACTCGATTTTTAATGGCAAAGTTCGTAGTAAGCGCAGAACGGCTGAAAAGGGCCTAAATCTTATGTTTTGAGCGAAATTATCGTGTCTAATGCATTACCAATGGCATTTTTTCAAAACTTTTTTTTTTCACGTTCTGACACTTTTATAAGGTGAAATACACTTAGTAGACATGTTTAGAATCAAAAAGAAAAATCTTTGATCAAAACTCGATTTTTAATGGCAAAGTTCGTAGTAAGCGCAGAACGGCTGAAAAGGGCCTAAATCTTATGTTTTGAGCGAAATTATCGTGTCTAATGCATTACCAATGGCATTTTTTCAAAACTTTTTTTTTCACGTTCTGACACTTTTATAAGGTGAAATACACTTAGTAGACATGTTTAGAATCAAAAAGAAAAATCTTTGATCAAAACTCGATTTTTAATGGCAAAGTTCGTAGTAAGCGCAGAACGGCTGAAAAGGGCCTAAATCTTATGTTTTGAGCGAAATTATCGTGTCTAATGCATTACCAATGGCATTTTTTCAAAACTTTTTTTTTCACGTTCTGACACTTTTATAAGGTGAAATACACTTAGTAGACATGTTTAGAATCAAAAAGAAAAATCTTTGATCAAAACTCGATTTTTAATGGCAAAGTTCGTAGTAAGCGCAGAACGGCTGAAAAGGGCCTAAATCTTATGTTTTGAGCGAAATTATCGTGTCTAATGCATTACCAATGGCATTTTTTCAAAACTTTTTTTTCACGTTCTGACACTTTTATAAGGTGAAATACACTTAGTAGACATGTTTAGAATCAAAAAGAAAAATCTTTGATCAAAACTCGATTTTTAATGGCAAAGTTCGTAGTAAGCGCAGAACGGCTGAAAAGGGCCTAAATCTTATGTTTTGAGCGAAATTATCGTGTCTAATGCATTACCAATGGCATTTTTTCAAAACTTTTTTTTTCACGTTCTGACACTTTTATAAGGTGAAATACACTTAGTAGACATGTTTAGAATCAAAAGAAAAATCTTTGATCAAACTCGATTTTTAATGGCAAAGTTCGTAGTAAGCGCAGAACGGCTGAAAAGGGCCTAAATCTTATGTTTTGAGCGAAATTATCGTGTCTAATGCATTACCAATGGCATTTTTTCAAAACTTTTTTTTTCACGTTCTGACACTTTTATAAGGTGAAATACACTTAGTAGACATGTTTAGAATCAAAAAGAAAAATCTTTGATCAAAACTCGATTTTTAATGGCAAAGTTCGTAGTAAGCGCAGAACGGCTGAAAAGGGCCTAAATCTTATGTTTTGAGCGAAATTATCGTGTCTAATGCATTACCAATGGCATTTTTTCAAAACTTTTTTTTTCACGTTCTGACACTTTTATAAGGTGAAATACACTTAGTAGACATGTTTAGAATCAAAAAGAAAAATCTTTGATCAAAACTCGATTTTTAATGGCAAAGTTCGTAGTAAGCGCAGAACGGCTGAAAAGGGCCTAAATCTTATGTTTTGAGCGAAATTATCGTGTCTAATGCATTACCAATGGCATTTTTTCAAAACTTTTTTTTCACGTTCTGACACTTTTATAAGGTGAAATACACTTAGTAGACATGTTTAGAATCAAAAAGAAAAATCTTTGATCAAAACTCGATTTTTAATGGCAAAGTTCGTAGTAAGCGCAGAACGGCTGAAAAGGGCCTAAATCTTATGTTTTGAGCGAAATTATCGTGTCTAATGCATTACCAATGGCATTTTTTCAAAACTTTTTTTTCACGTTCTGACACTTTTATAAGGTGAAATACACTTAGTAGACATGTTTAGAATCAAAAAGAAAAATCTTTGATCAAAACTCGATTTTTAATGGCAAAGTTCGTAGTAAGCGCAGAACGGCTGAAAAGGGCCTAAATCTTATGTTTTGAGCGAAATTATCGTGTCTAATGCATTACCAATGGCATTTTTTCAAAACTTTTTTTTCACGTTCTGACACTTTTATAAGGTGAAATACACTTAGTAGACATGTTTAGAATCAAAAAGAAAAATCTTTGATCAAAACTCGATTTTTAATGGCAAAGTTCGTAGTAAGCGCAGAACGGCTGAAAAGGGCCTAAATCTTATGTTTTGAGCGAAATTATCGTGTCTAATGCATTACCAATGGCATTTTTTCAAAACTTTTTTTTTCACGTTCTGACACTTTTATAAGGTGAAATACACTTAGTAGACATGTTTAGAATCAAAAAGAAAAATCTTTGATCAAAACTCGATTTTTAATGGCAAAGTTCGTAGTAAGCGCAGAACGGCTGAAAAGGGCCTAAATCTTATGTTTTGAGCGAAATTATCGTGTCTAATGCATTACCAATGGCATTTTTTCAAAACTTTTTTTTTCGTTCTGACACTTTTATAAGGTGAAATACACTTAGTAGACATGTTTAGAATCAAAAAGAAAAATCTTTGATCAAAACTCGATTTTTAATGGCAAAGTTCGTAGTAAGCGCAGAACGGCTGAAAAGGGCCTAAATCTTATGTTTTGAGCGAAATTATCGTGTCTAATGCATTACCAATGGCATTTTTTCAAAACTTTTTTTTTCACGTTCTGACACTTTTATAAGGTGAAATACACTTAGTAGACATGTTTAGAATCAAAAAGAAAAATCTTTGATCAAAACTCGATTTTTAATGGCAAAGTTCGTAGTAAGCGCAGAACGGCTGAAAAGGGCCTAAATCTTATGTTTTGAGCGAAATTATCGTGTCTAATGCATTACCAATGGCATTTTTTCAAAACTTTTTTTTTCACGTTCTGACACTTTTATAAGGTGAAATACACTTAGTAGACATGTTTAGAATCAAAAAGAAAAATCTTTGATCAAAACTCGATTTTTAATGGCAAAGTTCGTAGTAAGCGCAGAACGGCTGAAAAGGGCCTAAATCTTATGTTTTGAGCGAAATTATCGTGTCTAATGCATTACCAATGGCATTTTTTCAAAACTTTTTTTTCACGTTCTGACACTTTTATAAGGTGAAATACACTTAGTAGACATGTTTAGAATCAAAAAGAAAAATCTTTGATCAAAACTCGATTTTAATGGCAAAGTTCGTAGTAAGCGCAGAACGGCTGAAAAGGGCCTAAATCTTATGTTTTGAGCGAAATTATCGTGTCTAATGCATTACCAATGGCATTTTTTCAAAACTTTTTTTTTCACGTTCTGACACTTTTATAAGGTGAAATACACTTAGTAGACATGTTTAGAATCAAAAAGAAAAATCTTTGATCAAAACTCGATTTTTAATGGCAAAGTTCGTAGTAAGCGCAGAACGGCTGAAAAGGGCCTAAATCTTATGTTTTGAGCGAAATTATCGTGTCTAATGCATTACCAATGGCATTTTTTCAAAACTTTTTTTTCACGTTCTGACACTTTTATAAGGTGAAATACACTTAGTAGACATGTTTAGAATCAAAAAGAAAAATCTTTGATCAAAACTCGATTTTTAATGGCAAAGTTCGTAGTAAGCGCAGAACGGCTGAAAAGGGCCTAAATCTTATGTTTTGAGCGAAATTATCGTGTCTAATGCATTACCAATGGCATTTTTTCAAAACTTTTTTTTCACGTTCTGACACTTTTATAAGGTGAAATACACTTAGTAGACATGTTTAGAATCAAAAAGAAAATCTTTGATCAAAACTCGATTTTTAATGGCAAAGTTCGTAGTAAGCGCAGAACGGCTGAAAAGGGCCTAAATCTTATGTTTTGAGCGAAATTATCGTGTCTAATGCATTACCAATGGCATTTTTTCAAAACTTTTTTTTTCACGTTCTGACACTTTTATAAGGTGAAATACACTTAGTAGACATGTTTAGAATCAAAAAGAAAAATCTTTGATCAAAACTCGATTTTTAATGGCAAAGTTCGTAGTAAGCGCAGAACGGCTGAAAAGGGCCTAAATCTTATGTTTTGAGCGAAATTATCGTGTCTAATGCATTACCAATGGCATTTTTTCAAAACTTTTTTTTTCACGTTCTGACACTTTTATAAGGTGAAATACACTTAGTAGACATGTTTAGAATCAAAAGAAAAATCTTTGATCAAAACTCGATTTTTAATGGCAAAGTTCGTAGTAAGCGCAGAACGGCTGAAAAGGGCCTAAATCTTATGTTTTGAGCGAAATTATCGTGTCTAATGCATTACCAATGGCATTTTTTCAAAACTTTTTTTTCACGTTCTGACACTTTTATAAGGTGAAATACACTTAGTAGACATGTTTAGAATCAAAAAGAAAAATCTTTGATCAAAACTCGATTTTTAATGGCAAAGTTCGTAGTAAGCGCAGAACGGCTGAAAAGGGCCTAAATCTTATGTTTTGAGCGAAATTATCGTGTCTAATGCATTACCAATGGCATTTTTTCAAAACTTTTTTTTTCACGTTCTGACACTTTTATAAGGTGAAATACACTTAGTAGACATGTTTAGAATCAAAAAGAAAAATCTTTGATCAAAACTCGATTTTTAATGGCAAAGTTCGTAGTAAGCGCAGAACGGCTGAAAAGGGCCTAAATCTTATGTTTTGAGCGAAATTATCGTGTCTAATGCATTACCAATGGCATTTTTTCAAAACTTTTTTTCACGTTCTGACACTTTTATAAGGTGAAATACACTTAGTAGACATGTTTAGAATCAAAAAGAAAAATCTTTGATCAAAACTCGATTTTTAATGGCAAAGTTCGTAGTAAGCGCAGAACGGCTGAAAAGGGCCTAAATCTTATGTTTTGAGCGAAATTATCGTGTCTAATGCATTACCAATGGCATTTTTTCAAAACTTTTTTTTCACGTTCTGACACTTTTATAAGGTGAAATACACTTAGTAGACATGTTTAGAATCAAAAAGAAAAATCTTTGATCAAAACTCGATTTTTAATGGCAAAGTTCGTAGTAAGCGCAGAACGGCTGAAAAGGGCCTAAATCTTATGTTTTGAGCGAAATTATCGTGTCTAATGCATTACCAATGGCATTTTTTCAAAACTTTTTTTTTCACGTTCTGACACTTTTATAGGTGAAATACACTTAGTAGACATGTTTAGAATCAAAAAGAAAAATCTTTGATCAAAACTCGATTTTTAATGGCAAAGTTCGTAGTAAGCGCAGAACGGCTGAAAAGGGCCTAAATCTTATGTTTTGAGCGAAATTATCGTGTCTAATGCATTACCAATGGCATTTTTTCAAAACTTTTTTTTCACGTTCTGACACTTTTATAAGGTGAAATACACTTAGTAGACATGTTTAGAATCAAAAAGAAAAATCTTTGATCAAAACTCGATTTTTAATGGCAAAGTTCGTAGTAAGCGCAGAACGGCTGAAAAGGGCCTAAATCTTATGTTTTGAGCGAAATTATCGTGTCTAATGCATTACCAATGGCATTTTTTCAAAACTTTTTTTTTCACGTTCTGACACTTTTATAAGGTGAAATACACTTAGTAGACATGTTTAGAATCAAAAAGAAAAATCTTTGATCAAAACTCGATTTTTAATGGCAAAGTTCGTAGTAAGCGCAGAACGGCTGAAAAGGGCCTAAATCTTATGTTTTGAGCGAAATTATCGTGTCTAATGCATTACCAATGGCATTTTTTCAAAACTTTTTTTTTCACGTTCTGACACTTTTATAAGGTGAAATACACTTAGTAGACATGTTTAGAATCAAAAAGAAAAATCTTTGATCAAAACTCGATTTTTAATGGCAAAGTTCGTAGTAAGCGCAGAACGGCTGAAAAGGGCCTAAATCTTATGTTTTGAGCGAAATTATCGTGTCTAATGCATTACCAATGGCATTTTTTCAAAACTTTTTTTTTCACGTTCTGACACTTTTATAAGGTGAAATACACTTAGTAGACATGTTTAGAATCAAAAAGAAAAATCTTTGATCAAAACTCGATTTTTAATGGCAAAGTTCGTAGTAAGCGCAGAACGGCTGAAAAGGGCCTAAATCTTATGTTTTGAGCGAAATTATCGTGTCTAATGCATTACCATGGCATTTTTTCAAAACTTTTTTTTTCACGTTCTGACACTTTATAAGGTGAAATACACTTAGTAGACATGTTTAGAATCAAAAAAAAAAATCTTTGATGAAAACTCGATTTTTAATGGCAAAGTTCGTAGTAAGCGCAGAACGGCTGAAAAGGGCCTAAATCTTATGTTTTGAGCGAAATTATCGTGTCTAATGCATTACCAATGGCATTTTTTCAAAACTTTTTTTTTTACGTTCTGACACTTTTATAAGGTGAAATACACTTAGTAGACATGTTTAGAATCAAAAAGAAAAATCTTTGATCAAAACTCGATTTTTAATGGCAAAGTTCGTAGTAAGCGCAGAACGGCTGAAAAGGGCCTAAATCTTATGTTTTGAGCGAAATTATCGTGTCTAATGCATTACCAATGGCATTTTTTCAAAACTTTTTTTTTCACGTTCTGACACTTTTATAAGGTGAAATACACTTAGTAGACATGTTTAGAATCAAAAAGAAAAATCTTTGATCAAACTCGATTTTTAATGGCAAAGTTCGTAGTAAGCGCAGAACGGCTGAAAAGGGCCTAAATCTTATGTTTTGAGCGAAATTATCGTGTCTAATGCATTACCAATGGCATTTTTTCAAAACTTTTTTTTTCACGTTCTGACACTTTTATAAGGTGAAATACACTTAGTAGACATGTTTAGAATCAAAAAGAAAAATCTTTGATCAAAACTCGATTTTTAATGGCAAAGTTCGTAGTAAGCGCAGAACGGCTGAAAAGGGCCTAAATCTTATGTTTTGAGCGAAATTATCGTGTCTAATGCATTACCAATGGCATTTTTTCAAAACTTTTTTTTTCACGTTCTGACACTTTTATAAGGTGAAATACACTTAGTAGACATGTTTAGAATCAAAAAGAAAAATCTTTGATCAAAACTCGATTTTTAATGGCAAAGTTCGTAGTAAGCGCAGAACGGCTGAAAAGGGCCTAAATCTTATGTTTTGAGCGAAATTATCGTGTCTAATGCATTACCAATGGCATTTTTTCAAAACTTTTTTTTTCACGTTCTGACACTTTTATAAGGTGAAATACACTTAGTAGACATGTTTAGAATCAAAAAGAAAAATCTTTGATCAAAACTCGATTTTTAATGGCAAAGTTCGTAGTAAGCGCAGAACGGCTGAAAAGGGCCTAAATCTTATGTTTTGAGCGAAATTATCGTGTCTAATGCATTACCAATGGCATTTTTTCAAAACTTTTTTTTTCACGTTCTGACACTTTTATAAGGTGAAATACACTTAGTAGACATGTTTAGAATCAAAAAGAAAATCTTTGATCAAAACTCGATTTTTAATGGCAAAGTTCGTAGTAAGCGCAGAACGGCTGAAAAGGGCCTAAATCTTATGTTTTGAGCGAAATTATCGTGTCTAATGCATTACCAATGGCATTTTTTCAAAACTTTTTTTTTCACGTTCTGACACTTTTATAAGGTGAAATACACTTAGTAGACATGTTTAGAATCAAAAAGAAAAATCTTTGATCAAAACTCGATTTTTAATGGCAAAGTTCGTAGTAAGCGCAGAACGGCTGAAAAGGGCCTAAATCTTATGTTTTGAGCGAAATTATCGTGTCTAATGCATTACCAATGGCATTTTTTCAAAACTTTTTTTTCACGTTCTGACACTTTTATAAGGTGAAATACACTTAGTAGACATGTTTAGAATCAAAAAGAAAAATCTTTGATCAAAACTCGATTTTTAATGGCAAAGTTCGTAGTAAGCGCAGAACGGCTGAAAAGGGCCTAAATCTTATGTTTTGAGCGAAATTACCGTGTCTAATGCATTACCAATGGCATTTTTTCAAAACTTTTTTTTTCACGTTCTGACACTTTTATAAGGTGAAATACACTTAGTAGACATGTTTAGAATCAAAAAGAAAAATCTTTGATCAAAACTCGATTTTTAATGGCAAAGTTCGTAGTAAGCGCAGAACGGCTGAAAAGGGCCTAAATCTTATGTTTTGAGCGAAATTATCGTGTCTAATGCATTACCAATGGCATTTTTTCAAAACTTTTTTTTTCACGTTCTGACACTTTTATAAGGTGAAATACACTTAGTAGACATGTTAGAGAAAAAAAAAAAAAATCTTTGATCAAAACTCGATTTTTAATGGCAAAGTTCGTAGTAAGCGCAGAACGGCTGAAAAGGGCCTAAATCTTATGTTTTGAGCGAAATTATCGTGTCTAATGCATTACCAATGGCATTTTTTCAAAACTTTTTTTTTCACGTTCTGACACTTTTATAAGGTGAAATACACTTAGTAGACATGTTTAGAATCAAAAAGAAAAATCTTTGATCAAAACTCGATTTTTAATGGCAAAGTTCGTAGTAAGCGCAGAACGGCTGAAAAGGGCCTAATCTTATTTTTGAAATTAGTGTGACGTGAAAACCTATCTATGTTTGAGCGAAATTATCGTGTCTAATGCATTACCAATGGCATTTTTTCAAAACTTTTTTTTTCACGTTCTGACACTTTTATAAGGTGAAATACACTTAGTAGACATGTTTAGAATCAAAAAGAAAAATCTTTGATCAAAACTCGATTTTTAATGGCAAAGTTCGTAGTAAGCGCAGAACGGCTGAAAAGGGCCTAAATCTTATGTTTTGAGCGAAATTATCGTGTCTAATGCATTACCAATGGCATTTTTTCAAAACTTTTTTTTTCACGTTCTGACACTTTTATAAGGTGAAATACACTTAGTAGACATGTTAGAATCAAAAAGAAAAATCTTTGATCAAAACTCGATTTTTAATGGCAAAGTTCGTAGTAAGCGCAGAACGGCTGAAAAGGGCCTAAATCTTATGTTTTGAGCGAAATTACCGTGTCTAATGCATTACCAATGGCATTTTTTCAAAACTTTTTTTTCACGTTCTGACACTTTTATAAGGTGAAATACACTTAGTAGACATGTTTAGAATCAAAAAGAAAAATCTTTGATCAAAACTCGATTTTTAATGGCAAAGTTCGTAGTAAGCGCAGAACGGCTGAAAAGGGCCTAAATCTTATGTTTTGAGCGAAATTACGTGTCTAATGCATTACCAATGGCATTTTTTCAAAACTTTTTTTTTCACGTTCTGACACTTTTATAAGGTGAAATACACTTAGTAGACATGTTTAGAATCAAAAAGAAAAATCTTTGATC
The DNA here is from genome assembly GCA_019207045.1 of Branchiostoma floridae x Branchiostoma belcheri. Taxonomy (NCBI): domain Eukaryota; kingdom Metazoa; phylum Chordata; class Leptocardii; order Amphioxiformes; family Branchiostomatidae; genus Branchiostoma; species Branchiostoma floridae x Branchiostoma belcheri. Next base: position 22,692,723 of record CM033035.1, on the reverse strand, counting down.
AAAACTCGATTTTTAATGGCAAAGTTCGTAGTAAGCGCAGAACGGCTGAAAAGGGCCTAAATCTTATGTTTTGAGCGAAATTATCGTGTCTAATGCATTACCAATGGCATTTTTTCAAAACTTTTTTTTCACGTTCTGACACTTTTATAAGGTGAAATACACTTAGTAGACATGTTTAGAATCAAAAAAAAATCTTTGATCAAAACTCGATTTTTAATGGCAAAGTTCGTAGTAAGCGCAGAACGGCTGAAAAGGGCCTAAATCTTATGTTTTGAGCGAAATTATCGTGTCTAATGCATTACCAATGGCATTTTTTCAAAACTTTTTTTTTCACGTTCTGACACTTTTATAAGGTGAAATACACTTAGTAGACATGTTTAGAATCAAAAAGAAAAATCTTTGATCAAAACTCGATTTTTAATGGCAAAGTTCGTAGTAAGCGCAGAACGGCTGAAAAGGGCCTAAATCTTATGTTTTGAGCGAAATTATCGTGTCTAATGCATTACCAATGGCATTTTTTCAAAACTTTTTTTTTCACGTTCTGACACTTTTATAAGGTGAAATACACTTAGTAGACATGTTTAGAATCAAAAAGAAAAATCTTTGATCAAAACTCGATTTTTAATGGCAAAGTTCGTAGTAAGCGCAGAACGGCTGAAAAGGGCCTAAATCTTATGTTTTGAGCGAAATTATCGTGTCTAATGCATTACCAATGGCATTTTTTCAAAACTTTTTTTTTCACGTTCTGACACTTTTATAAGGTGAAATACACTTAGTAGACATGTTTAGAATCAAAAAGAAAAATCTTTGATCAAAACTCGATTTTTAATGGCAAAGTTCGTAGTAAGCGCAGAACGGCTGAAAAGGGCCTAAATCTTATGTTTTGAGCGAAATTATCGTGTCTAATGCATTACCAATGGCATTTTTTCAAAACTTTTTTTTTCACGTTCTGACACTTTTATAAGGTGAAATACACTTAGTAGACATGTTTAGAATCAAAAAGAAAAATCTTTGATCAAAACTCGATTTTTAATGGCAAAGTTCGTAGTAAGCGCAGAACGGCTGAAAAGGGCCTAAATCTTATGTTTTGAGCGAAATTATCGTGTCTAATGCATTACCAATGGCATTTTTTCAAAACTTTTTTTTTTCACGTTCTGACACTTTTATAAGGTGAAATACACTTAGTAGACATGTTTAGAATCAAAAAGAAAAATCTTTGATCAAAACTCGATTTTTAATGGCAAAGTTCGTAGTAAGCGCAGAACGGCTGAAAAGGGCCTAAATCTTATGTTTTGAGCGAAATTATCGTGTCTAATGCATTACCAATGGCATTTTTTCAAAACTTTTTTTTTCACGTTCTGACACTTTTATAAGGTGAAATACACTTAGTAGACATGTTTAGAATCAAAAAGAAAAATCTTTGATCAAAACTCGATTTTTAATGGCAAAGTTCGTAGTAAGCGCAGAACGGCTGAAAAGGGCCTAAATCTTATGTTTTGAGCGAAATTATCGTGTCTAATGCATTACCAATGGCATTTTTTCAAAACTTTTTTTTTCACGTTCTGACACTTTTATAAGGTGAAATACACTTAGTAGACATGTTTAGAATCAAAAAGAAAAATCTTTGATCAAAACTCGATTTTTAATGGCAAAGTTCGTAGTAAGCGCAGAACGGCTGAAAAGGGCCTAAATCTTATGTTTTGAGCGAAATTATCGTGTCTAATGCATTACCAATGGCATTTTTTCAAAACTTTTTTTTTCACGTTCTGACACTTTTATAAGGTGAAATACACTTAGTAGACATGTTTAGAATCAAAAAGAAAAATCTTTGATCAAAACTCGATTTTTAATGGCAAAGTTCGTAGTAAGCGCAGAACGGCTGAAAAGGGCCTAAATCTTATGTTTTGAGCGAAATTATCGTGTCTAATGCATTACCAATGGCATTTTTTCAAAACTTTTTTTTTCACGTTCTGACACTTTTATAAGGTGAAATACACTTAGTAGACATGTTTAGAATCAAAAAGAAAAATCTTTGATCAAAACTCGATTTTTAATGGCAAAGTTCGTAGTAAGCGCAGAACGGCTGAAAAGGGCCTAAATCTTATGTTTTGAGCGAAATTATCGTGTCTAATGCATTACCAATGGCATTTTTTCAAAACTTTTTTTTCACGTTCTGACACTTTTATAAGGTGAAATACACTTAGTAGACATGTTTAGAATCAAAAAGAAAAATCTTTGATCAAAACTCGATTTTTAATGGCAAAGTTCGTAGTAAGCGCAGAACGGCTGAAAAGGGCCTAAATCTTATGTTTTGAGCGAAATTATCGTGTCTAATGCATTACCAATGGCATTTTTTTCAAAACTTTTTTTTTCACGTTCTGACACTTTTATAAGGTGAAATACACTTAGTAGACATGTTTAGAATCAAAAAGAAAAATCTTTGATCAAAACTCGATTTTTAATGGCAAAGTTCGTAGTAAGCGCAGAACGGCTGAAAAGGGCCTAAATCTTATGTTTTGAGCGAAATTATCGTGTCTAATGCATTACCAATGGCATTTTTTCAAAACTTTTTTTTTTCACGTTCTGACACTTTTATAAGGTGAAATACACTTAGTAGACATGTTTAGAATCAAAAAGAAAAATCTTTGATCAAAACTCGATTTTTAATGGCAAAGTTCGTAGTAAGCGCAGAACGGCTGAAAAGGGCCTAAATCTTATGTTTTGAGCGAAATTATCGTGTCTAATGCATTACCAATGGCATTTTTTCAAAACTTTTTTTTTCACGTTCTGACACTTTTATAAGGTGAAATACACTTAGTAGACATGTTTAGAATCAAAAAGAAAAATCTTTGATCAAAACTCGATTTTTAATGGCAAAGTTCGTAGTAAGCGCAGAACGGCTGAAAAGGGCCTAAATCTTATGTTTTGAGCGAAATTATCGTGTCTAATGCATTACCAATGGCATTTTTTCAAAACTTTTTTTTTCACGTTCTGACACTTTTATAAGGTGAAATACACTTAGTAGACATGTTTAGAATCAAAAAGAAAAATCTTTGATCAAAACTCGATTTTTAATGGCAAAGTTCGTAGTAAGCGCAGAACGGCTGAAAAGGGCCTAAATCTTATGTTTTGAGCGAAATTATCGTGTCTAATGCATTACCAATGGCATTTTTTCAAAACTTTTTTTTTCACGTTCTGACACTTTTATAAGGTGAAATACACTTAGTAGACATGTTTAGAATCAAAAAGAAAAATCTTTGATCAAAACTCGATTTTTAATGGCAAAGTTCGTAGTAAGCGCAGAACGGCTGAAAAGGGCCTAAATCTTATGTTTTGAGCGAAATTATCGTGTCTAATGCATTACCAATGGCATTTTTTCAAAACTTTTTTTTTCACGTTCTGACACTTTTATAAGGTGAAATACACTTAGTAGACATGTTTAGAATCAAAAAGAAAAATCTTTGATCAAAACTCGATTTTTAATGGCAAAGTTCGTAGTAAGCGCAGAACGGCTGAAAAGGGCCTAAATCTTATGTTTTGAGCGAAATTATCGTGTCTAATGCATTACCAATGGCATTTTTTCAAAACTTTTTTTTTCACGTTCTGACACTTTTATAAGGTGAAATACACTTAGTAGACATGTTTAGAATCAAAAAGAAAAATCTTTGATCAAAACTCGATTTTTAATGGCAAAGTTCGTAGTAAGCGCAGAACGGCTGAAAAGGGCCTAAATCTTATGTTTTGAGCGAAATTATCGTGTCTAATGCATTACCAATGGCATTTTTTCAAAACTTTTTTTTTCACGTTCTGACACTTTTATAAGGTGAAATACACTTAGTAGACATGTTTAGAATCAAAAAGAAAAATCTTTGATCAAAACTCGATTTTTAATGGCAAAGTTCGTAGTAAGCGCAGAACGGCTGAAAAGGGCCTAAATCTTATGTTTTGAGCGAAATTATCGTGTCTAATGCATTACCAATGGCATTTTTTCAAAACTTTTTTTTTCACGTTCTGACACTTTTATAAGGTGAAATACACTTAGTAGACATGTTTAGAATCAAAAAGAAAAATCTTTGATCAAAACTCGATTTTTAATGGCAAAGTTCGTAGTAAGCGCAGAACGGCTGAAAAGGGCCTAAATCTTATGTTTTGAGCGAAATTATCGTGTCTAATGCATTACCAATGGCATTTTTTCAAAACTTTTTTTTTCACGTTCTGACACTTTTATAAGGTGAAATACACTTAGTAGACATGTTTAGAATCAAAAAGAAAAATCTTTGATCAAAACTCGATTTTTAATGGCAAAGTTCGTAGTAAGCGCAGAACGGCTGAAAAGGGCCTAAATCTTATGTTTTGAGCGAAATTATCGTGTCTAATGCATTACCAATGGCATTTTTTCAAAACTTTTTTTTTCACGTTCTGACACTTTTATAAGGTGAAATACACTTAGTAGACATGTTTAGAATCAAAAAGAAAAATCTTTGATCAAAACTCGATTTTTAATGGCAAAGTTCGTAGTAAGCGCAGAACGGCTGAAAAGGGCCTAAATCTTATGTTTTGAGCGAAATTATCGTGTCTAATGCATTACCAATGGCATTTTTTCAAAACTTTTTTTTTCACGTTCTGACACTTTTATAAGGTGAAATACACTTAGTAGACATGTTTAGAATCAAAAAGAAAAATCTTTGATCAAAACTCGATTTTTAATGGCAAAGTTCGTAGTAAGCGCAGAACGGCTGAAAAGGGCCTAAATCTTATGTTTTGAGCGAAATTATCGTGTCTAATGCATTACCAATGGCATTTTTTCAAAACTTTTTTTTTCACGTTCTGACACTTTTATAAGGTGAAATACACTTAGTAGACATGTTTAGAATCAAAAAGAAAAATCTTTGATCAAAACTCGATTTTTAATGGCAAAGTTCGTAGTAAGCGCAGAACGGCTGAAAAGGGCCTAAATCTTATGTTTTGAGCGAAATTATCGTGTCTAATGCATTACCAATGGCATTTTTTCAAAACTTTTTTTTTCACGTTCTGACACTTTTATAAGGTGAAATACACTTAGTAGACATGTTTAGAATCAAAAAGAAAAATCTTTGATCAAAACTCGATTTTTAATGGCAAAGTTCGTAGTAAGCGCAGAACAGCTGAAAAGGGCCTAAATCTTATGTTTTGAGCGAAATTATCGTGTCTAATGCATTACCAATGGCATTTTTTCAAAACTTTTTTTTTCACGTTCTGACACTTTTATAAGGTGAAATACACTTAGTAGACATGTTTAGAATCAAAAAGAAAAATCTTTGATGAAAACTCGATTTTTAATGGCAAAGTTCGTAGTAAGCGCAGAACGGCTGAAAAGGGCCTAAATCTTATGTTTTGAGCGAAATTATCGTGTCTAATGCATTACCAATGGCATTTTTTCAAAACTTTTTTTTTCACGTTCTGACACTTTTATAAGGTGAAATACACTTAGTAGACATGTTTAGAATCAAAAAGAAAAATCTTTGATCAAAACTCGATTTTTAATGGCAAAGTTCGTAGTAAGCGCAGAACGGCTGAAAAGGGCCTAAATCTTATGTTTTGAGCGAAATTATCGTGTCTAATGCATTACCAATGGCATTTTTTCAAAACTTTTTTTTTCACGTTCTGACACTTTTATAAGGTGAAATACACTTAGTAGACATGTTTAGAATCAAAAAGAAAAATCTTTGATCAAAACTCGATTTTTAATGGCAAAGTTCGTAGTAAGCGCAGAACGGCTGAAAAGGGCCTAAATCTTATGTTTTGAGCGAAATTATCGTGTCTAATGCATTACCAATGGCATTTTTTCAAAACTTTTTTTTTCACGTTCTGACACTTTTATAAGGTGAAATACACTTAGTAGACATGTTTAGAATCAAAAAGAAAAATCTTTGATGAAAACTCGATTTATAATGGCAAAGTTCGTAGTAAGCGCAGAACGGCTGAAAAGGGCCTAAATCTTATGTTTTGAGCGAAATTATCGTGTCTAATGCATCACCAATGGCATTTTTTCAAAACTTTTTTTTTCACGTTCTGACACTTTTATAAGGTGAAATACACTTAGTAGACATGTTTAGAATCAAAAAGAAAAATCTTTGATCAAAACTCGATTTTTAATGGCAAACTTCGTAGTAAGCGCAGAACGGCTGAAAAGGGCCTAAATCTTATGTTTTGAGCGAAATTATCGTGTCTAATGCATTACCAATGGCATTTTTTCAAAACTTTTTTGTCACGTTCTGACACTTTTATAAGGTGAAATACACTTAGTAGACATGTTTAGAATCAAAAAGAAAAATCTTTGATCAAAACTCGATTTTTAATGGCAAAGTTCGTAGTAAGCGCAGAACGGCTGAAAAGGGCCTAAATCTTATGTTTTGAGCGAAATTATCGTGTCTAATGCATTACCAATGGCATTTTTTCAAAACTTTTTTTTTCACGTTCTGACACTTTTATAAGGTGAAATACACTTAGTAGACATGTTTAGAATCAAAAAGAAAAATCTTTGATCAAAACTCGATTTTTAATGGCAAAGTTCGTAGTAAGCGCAGAACGGCTGAAAAGGGCCTAAATCTTATGTTTTGAGCGAAATTATCGTGTCTAATGCATTACCAATGGCATTTTTTCAAAACTTTTTTTTTCACGTTCTGACACTTTAATAAGGTGAAATATACTTAGTAGACATGTTTAGAATCAAAAAATCTTTGATCAAAACTCGATTTTTAATGGCAAAGTTCGTAGTAAGCGCAGAACGGCTGAAAAGGGCCTAAATCTTATGTTTTGAGCGAAATTATCGTGTCTAATGCATTACCAATGGCATTTTTTCAAAACTTTTTTTTTCACGTTCTGACACTTTTATAAGGTGAAATATACTTAGTAGACATGTTTAGAATCAAAAAGAAAAATCTTTGATCAAAACTCGATTTTTAATGGCAAAGTTCGTAGTAAGCGCAGAACGGCTGAAAAGGGCCTAAATCTTATGTATTGAGCGAAATTATCGTGTCTAATGCATTACCAATGGCATTTTTTCAAAACTTTTTTTTTCACGTTCTGACACTTTCATAAGGTGAAATACACTTAGTAGACATGTTTAGAATCAAAAAGAAAAATCTTTGATCAAAACTCGATTTTTAATGGCAAAGTTCGTAGTAAGCGCAGAACGGCTGAAAAGGGCCTAAATCTTATGTTTTGAGCGAAATTATCGTGTCTAATGCATTACCAATGCCATTTTTTCATTTGTTCCAACAGGTTACGACTTATACTTATACTTTTCCTACCACATCGGCATGGGCGGCCACATCAGGGCTGGGTGCCAGGGCCAAGGTGGAGGAGCCATTCGTGTTCGGAGGTGGAAGGCCCCATGGTGCAGGTGGGAAGTTGAAGAAGGGAGGCGGGCTTCTCCATGCTCCCGAACGCTGACTCGGCAACTGCCTACCCGGTACCGCGACAGGCGCTAGGCGGTGTGTCCAAGAGGTAGCTAGCGGTTTCTCCAAATAGAGTCCGTATACTTAAGAATATCTCGACAAGGAAGTATCGGATTGGACTGCGGTTTTCATCTTTCGATTCCTTACTGAGGGACCTTTCCAACCATTTCAAGCTTGTTAGGCCGGAACTTAAAGCCTCAGCTACAATTGCGTTATAAAGTGCCTACCCGGTACCGTGACAGCTGGTGTTTCCAAAAGGTAGCTAGTGGTTGCGCCCAAATAGAGTCCGTATACTCAAGAATATCTCGACAAGGAAGTATCGGATTGGACTGCGGTCTTCATCTTTCGATTCCTTACTAAGGGACCTTTCTAACCATACCAAGCTTGTTAGGCCGGAACGTAAAGCATTAGCTACAGTTGCGTTATTAACTCCCTACCTGGTACCGTGACAGGCGCTAGGCGGTGTGTCCAAGAGGTAGATAGCGGTTGCCCCAAATAGAGACCGTATACTTAAGAATATCTCGACAAGGAAGTATCGGATTGGACTGCGGTCTTCATCTTTCGATTCCTTACTGAGGGACCTTTCTAACCATACCAAGCTTGCTAGGCCGGGACTTAAAGCCTAAGCTACAATTGCGTTATTAACTGCCTACCCGGTACCGTGACAGGCGCTAGGCGGTGTGTCCAAGAGGTAGCTAGCGGTTGCCCAAATAGAGTCCGTATACTCAAGAATATCTCGACAAGGAAGTATTGGATTGAATTCCGGTCTTTATCTTTTAATTCCTTACTAAGGGACCTTTCCAACCATACCAAGCTTGCTAGGCCGGAACTTAAAGCCCAAGCTACAATTGCGTTATTAACTCCCTACCCTGTACCGTGACAGGCGCTAGGCGGTGTGTCCAAGAGGTAGCTACCGGTTGCCCCAAATAAAATAGAGTCCGTATACTCAAGAATATCTTGACAAGGAAGTATCGGATTCAATTGCGGTCTTCATCTTTCGATTCCTTACTAAGGGACCTTTCCAACCATACCAAGCTTGCTCGGCCGAAACTTAAAGCCTCAGCTACAATTGCGTTATTAACTCCCTACCCGGTACCGTGACAGGCGCAAGGCCAAGAGGTGACTGGCGGTTGCGCCAAATAGAGTCCGTATACTCAAAAATATCTCGACAAGGAAGTATTGGATTGGATAGCGGTTTACATCTTTTGATTCCTTACTAAGGGATCTTTCCAACCATACCAAGCTTGCTAGGCCGGAACTTAAAGCCTAAGCTACAATTGCGTTATAAACTGCCTACCCGGTACCGTGACAGGTGGTGTTTCCAAAAGGTAGCTAGAGGTTGCGCCCAAATAGAGTCCGTTTACTCAAGAATATCTCGACAAGGAAGTATCGGATTGGACTGCAGTTGTCATCTTTCTATTCCTTACTAAGGGACCTTTCTAACCATACCAAGCTTGCTAGGCCAGAACGTAAAGCCTAAGCTACAATTGTGTTATTAACCGCCTACCAGGTACCGTGACAGGTGGTGTTTCCAAAAGGTCGCTAGCGGTTGCGGCCAAATAGAGTCCGTATACTCAAGAATATCTCGACAAGGAAGTATCGGATTGGACTGCGGTTTTCATCTTTCTATTCCTTATTAAGGGAACTTTCCAACTGTACCAAGCTCGCTAGGCCGGAACTTAAAGCCTAAGCTACAATTATTGAATGAAAGACCTTTATTGTACATTTATGCTCCAACAAGCTAAGTACAGGTCGTAACGATAAGGCACATTTTTTATCTATAGAGACTACTATGTGCTAGTATGCACAGGTTCAACTTCTTCTCGCTTTTTAAGACAGTTGTAAACATGTGGGCAGATGTAATCAATAATACAGGATTTATCTAGTTGCATAAAGAATATGAATTTTTCCTTGCTATTTATATAATGGAAATTAGGAAACATATCGAACTCTTTTTTACAAAGTTGTCTTGTTTTAAAAGTCTGTATAAAGTCAAACCTGTAAATAGCGGGATTCCTTGAACGTAACAAATTTTGTATTACGTCGATATTGTATTTCAAGTAGTAACCATTGTTTTAACAACGTTCATAAAGTTTTTCTGTACTGTTCATGATTGTTATATCCTCGTAATTCAGCCCCATAGGCTGCCAAGAGGACTATTATGCATATTGCTCAATAAACCAGTCTACTACTACATATCTTGCATGCGATCGAAGAGGACGTTTCTTTCGTTGGTATATAAAGTACAGTCCATATTAAAGTGATACTCATCCTCTATCTTATTTAGGTTGCAGTATTGGCAGATTCTTTGCTCCAGAGGAAAGTGGCCATGGCTATGTCTGCCCTTTTCAATATGGAGTTTGTGTGAACTAATCCGAAGTTTTGTTATAGCTATTCTGTGTCGAATGTTTGCAATGTTTAAGTATTTCTCCTCGCTGTAAGTAGTCTTAAGTAATTTGTATGTTCGTAATTTGTTGTTGCTGCGCATTTCTGCCACGAAAGTTTGGAGGTACATATCTTTTAACCGTTGGTCGATGGATGAAATAATTTGTGATGAATTTAAGACAGATGACATGGGAGAATGCCAGACGTAGCCAAAACCACATTCCTCTAATGTCTTGCGGACTCCAGACGCCCAACATTTAGTGCCTAATGTGTCTAGCTCAAGTAGGCACAAAAGGGCGTCTGCAGATAGACTATTAGCTGACACGTTCTGGCGTACTGTTATGTAGTGTTTAATTGCGTTAAGAGACGCTTCCAGTTTAAGGGGGTGTCTTCCCAGTTCTGCCTTTACAGCAAGGTTACATGCAGACCTGGGAACATTTAGAGATTGTTTGCAAAATTTTAGGTGTATAGCTTCTATTGGTGATGATTTTTGGGTTTTGAATGACCCCCAGATTTCCGAACCATACAACAATACGGGTTTTACGCATGTGTCAAATAGTTTGTTTCTTACAGATATAGAGGCGTCGGCTTTGCTAAGGGATTGGTCGATTCCAAGGAGAGCTCTCAGGCCTTTGATGTGAAGATATTTGTTATTTGCCTTGAACGTGCCAGCTGAATTTACAACAGTACCAAGATAGCAATAGTTTGCAACAATTCTATTACATGTCTACTATAAAGAAAATGGCAGTCTTTTGGCAGACGGCCACCTTTCGTGAACACAATGGCTTTAGTCTTCTTTAAATAAACACTCAATTTCCATGATTCACAATAATTTTCTAATCTACTTAGAGAAGTTTGCAGACCCTGTTGAGATTCAGACAAAAGTACCAGGTCATCTGCATATAATAAACATGACACCTTCTTATTGTGTAACATAGGTGGACTACAGGTTTAGTCATCAAAGACATCTGGTAGATCACTAATGAATAAGTTAAACAAAGTTGGACTAAGATTACAGCCTTGTCGAACCCAACAGTTAGTTATGAATGCTTCGATAAGGCCGTGGCTAGTTTTAATACAATTAGTTGTTTTGGAATACATGTCTTTTATAGTAAGTAGAAATTTACCCCCTACTCCAAGTTTGTTTAACTTCAGCAAAAGACCCTCTCTCCAAACTGAGTCGAATGCCTTACTAAAATCTACAAGACAGGCATAGAGCTTTGTATTTTTACTCAGGTATTTACTGACTAAGGTGGACAATACAAAAATGTTATCAGTTGTTCTAAAGTTTTTTTCTAAAACCGGCCTGTTGTGGTTTGAAAAGGCTGTAATGTTCTGCATAATTAACAAGACGGGTATTTAAAATAGATGAGAATAGTTTACCCAGACAACTAATTATGGATATTCCTCGATAGTTGTCTGGGACAGAAATGTCCCCGGATTTATGAATGGGTACAATATGACTTAGGGACCATTCTTTAGGAAAGTAACTATTCTGCAGACAGGAATTGAAGAGATGTAGGAGTGTTTTTTAGGATACCTTTTCCGCATTTTAGCATTTCATTAGTAATCATATCCCCACTGCTTGATTTCTTGTTTTTTAAGTTGGATATAGCTGTGACTAATTCTTCTTCTGTCATAGGGGAGTCTAATGTGGAGCTATCCGTTGAAGTTGTATTTGGGAGGGAAGATTATTCTCAGCTTCATTGTTTTCATTGACAGGAGCACGTATATTACTGGTAACATTTGTCAATTATTTGTTCAGGTTACTGAAGTGTTGTAACCAAGACTCTTCTGATATTTCGTTACCTCCTGATACTTTTTCTGCTTTTAGCTTATTTAATAGGTTCCAAAAAGCAGTCGGATTACTTTCTCTAAGGGAGGACAGTTGGTTCATTATTTGTTGGTGAAAGTCGCGCTTTTTCTTTTTTTACCAGTTTTTTGTATTCTTTTCTCGCTTTAAAGTACCTTCCTCTTATTTTTGGGTTCGACGGATGTTTCTCAAGTAAGGTAGCCAGGTTTTTTATTTCACGCTTCAATTCTTTGCAGCTTTTATCAAACCACCTTTTGTTTTGTTTTTTCTGTATACTTTTTTCTTTGTCTTTTTAAGCTCAAACATTTGTTACCAACTTCTCGTAGCAATGGGCTGAATTTACAAACATTGTTTTCAATTTGATCTGAGGCGGTGGCATAAATGTACAATAAAGGTCTTTCATTCATTCATTCATTCAATAAATGAGCTAGCGGTTGCCACTAAACAGGGCCCATATGCTCGAGAATATCTCGGGAAGGAAGTATCCAAGCATTTTGCGGTTTTCACCTTTCTATTCCTTACTAAGGGACCTTTCCAAGTATACCAAGAGTGTCAGGCCGGACCTTGAAGCCTGAGCTACAATCGGGACATTGAGTCATCACCCTACCCGGTGCCGTGACAGGCGGAGTCTCAATAAAGGAGCTAGCGGTTTGCGCCTAAACAGGGCCCATATGCTCGAGAATATCTCGAGAAGGAAGTATCTGAGGATTTTTTCGGTTTTCTTCTTTCTATTCCTTACTAAGGGACCTTTCCAAGGATACCAAGTGTGCCAGGCCGGAACTTAAAGCCTGAGCTACAATCGCGACATTGAGTCATCACCCTACCCGGTGCCGTGACAGCCGGAGTCTCAATAAAGGAGCTAGCGGTTGAGGCTAAACAGGGCCCATATGCTCGAGAATATCTCGAGAAGGAAGTATCTGAGGATTTTTTCGGTTTTCACCTTTCAATTCCTTACTAAGGGACCTTTCCAAGGATACCAAGTGTGCCCGGCCGGAACTTAAAGCCTGAGCCACAATTGCGACATTAAGTCATCACCCTACCCAGTGCCGTGACAGGCGGGGTCTCAATAAAGGAGCTAGCGGTTCAGCCTGAACAGGGCCCATATGCTCGAGAATATCTATAGAAGGTAGTATCCGAAGATTTTGAGGTTTTCACCTTTCTATTCCTTACTAAGGGACCTTTCCAAGGATACCAAGTGTGCCAGGCCGGAACTTAAAGCTTGAGCCACAATGGCGACATTGAGTCATCTCCCTACCCGGTGCCGTGACAGGCGGGGTCTCAATAAAGGAGCTAGTGGTTGCGCCTAAACAGGGCCCATATGCTCGAGAATATCTTGAGTAGGTAGTATCCGAAGATTTTGCGGTTTTCACCTTTCTATTCCTTACTAAGAGACCTTTCCAAGGATACCAAGTGTGCCAGGCCGGAACTTAAAGCCTGAGATACAATCGCGACATCACCCTAACCGGTGCCGTGACAGCCGGAGTCTCAATAAAGGAGCTAGCGTTGCGCCTAAACAGGGTCCATATGCTCGAGAATATTTCGAGAAGAAAGTATCCGAGGATTTCGCGGTTTTCACCTTTCTATTTCTTACTAAGGGACCATTCCAAGGATACCAAGTATGCCAGGCCGGAACTTAAAGCCTGAGCTACAATCGCGACATTGATTCATCACCCTACCCGGTGCCGTGACGGGCGGGGTCTCAATAAAGGAGCTAGCGGTTGCACCTAAACAGGGCCCATATGCTCGAGAATATTTCGAGAAGAAAGTATCCGAGGATTTTGCGGTTTTCAACTTTCTATTCCTTACTAAGAGACCTTTCCAAGGATACCAAGTGTGCCAGGCCGGAACTTAAAGCCTGAGCTACAATCGCGACATTAAGTCATCACCCTACCCGGTGCCGTGACAGGCGGGGTCTCAATAAAGGAGCTAGCGGTTGCGCCTAAACAGGGCCCATATGCTCGAGAATATCTTGAGTAGGTAGTATCCGAAGATTTTGCGGTTTTCACCTTTCTATTCCTTACTAAGAGACCTTTCCAAGGATACCAAGTGTGCCAGGCCGGAACTTAAAGCCTGAGCTACAATCGCGACATTGAGTCATCACCCTAACCGGTGCCGTGACAGCCGGAGTCTCAATAAAGGAGCTAGCGTTGCGCCTAAACAGGGTCCATATGCTCGAGAATATTTCAAGAAGAAAATATCCGAGGATTTCGCGGTTTTCACCTTTCTATTTCTTACTAAGGGACCATTCCAAGGATACCAAGTATGCCAGGCCGGAACTTAAAGCCTGAGCTACAATCGCGACATTGATTCATCACCCTACCCGGTGCCGTGACGGGCGGGGTCTCAATAAAGGAGCTAGCGGTTGCACCTAAACAGGGCCCATATGCTCGAGAATATTTCGAGAAGAAAGTATCCGAGGATTTTGCGGTTTTCACCTTTCTATTTCTTACTAAGAGACCTTTCCAAGGATACCAAGTATGCCAGGCCGGAACTTAAAGCCTGAGCCACAATCGCGACATTAAGTCATCACCCTACCCGGTGCCAAGACAGGCGGGGTCTCAATAAAGTTGCTAGCGGTTGCGCCTAAACAGGGCCCATATGCTCGAGAATATCTCGAGAAGGTAGTGTCCAAGGATTTTGCGGTTTTCACCTTTCTATTCCTTACTAAGGGACCTGTCCAAGGTTACCAAGTTTGGCAGGCCGGAACTTAAAGCCCGAGCCACAATAGCGACATGGAGTCATCACCCTACCCGGTGCCGTGACAGGCGGGGTCTCAATAAAGGAGCTTACGGTTGCGCCTAAACAGGGCCCATATGCTCGAGAATATCTCGAGAAGGAAGTATCTGAGGATTTTTTCGGTTTTCACCTTTCTATTCCTTACTAAGGGACCATTCCAAGGATACATAGTGTGCCAGGCCGGAACTTAAAGCCTGAGCCACAATCGCGACATTGAGTCATCACCCTACCCGGTGCCGTGACAGGCGGGGTCTCAATAAAGGAGCTAGCGCTTGCGCCTAAACAGGGCCCATATGCTCGAGAATATCTCGAGAAGGCAGTATCTGAGGATTTTTTCGGTTTTCACCTTTCTATTCCTTACTAAGGGACCATTCCAAGGATACCAAGTGTGCCCGGCCGGAACTTAAAGCCTGAGCTACAATTGCGACATTGAGTCATCACCCTACCCGGTGCCGTGACAGGCGGTGTCTCAATAAGTGATAGCATAGATGCAGATGTATTGTTTATTCAATTGTAATACTACATGTTATATTACTTAGTCTTTATAATTAGTATCCCATCATGGGATTTGCTGCATTTAGCCCACATGGGCAGGAACATGCAAATAAAGATCATTCAATAAAGGAGCTAGCGGTTGAGGCTAAACAGGGCCCATATGCTCGAGAATATCTCGAGAAGGAAGTATCTGAGCATTTTGCGGTTTTCACCTTTCTATTTACCTTTGCCAGAATGGCTAAGGTTATGTTTTAGGCTTGTGAGTCTGTCTGTCTGTGTGTCTGTTAACAGCATAACTCGAGAAGCCTTTGATGTATCCCGATTATATTTGGTAGGTGGGTAGGGGTCGGGAAAACGAAGGTCAAGTTCGATAATGGGCCCCCTAGCGGCTTGCTAAGGTACTGCAGCAGAACCTCAATTTTTGATATCTCCTGTTCTGGACATGCTGTGATCATGATTTTTGAGTGATAGATAGCCCTTGAGGCAGAAAGTAAGTGCTGTGAGTTTGGGCCCCCTAGCGGCTTTTTTGGAACTGCAGGCGCCGGTTTCCATTCAAACTTTGGACGAGAATAACTCTACAACATGTTGACGGATCGTCATGATTTTTGGTATGTAGATAGAATGAGTGATGACTTACATAATGGTATACTAATTATGCAAATCAACAGCTAATTTGCATAATTAATGAGGAAAATTTATAAATCCACTGCATTCCATGATAGGACTTTCAAACTTGTCACATATGTAGCTGGGAAGGAGAGAAATGTCGATTGATATCAATTATGCAAATGATGGCCTCATTTGCATAATTAATGAGAAAATATGAAGATGTTGACGGATCATCATGTTTTTTGGTATGTACGTAGCGTAAGTGAAGACAAACATAATGAGATACCAATTATGCAAATCAACAGCTAATTTGCATAATTAATAAGGATATTTTATAAATTCACTACGTTCCATGATAGGACTTTAAAACTTGTCACATATGTAGCTGAGAAAGAGAGAAATGTCAATACATATTTATCATGCAAATGATGATCTCATTTGCATAATTAATGAGAAAATGTGAACGTGTTGACGGATCGTCATGATTTTTGGCATGTAGATAGCCTAAGTGAAGACTTACATAATGTGATACTTATTATGCAAATTAACAGCTAATTTGCATAATTGATGAGGAAAAGTTTATAAATCCACTGCATTCCATTATAGTACTTTCATCAAAGTTGTCACATATGTAACTGAGAAAGAGGGAAGAGAGTAAGGGGTGTATTTAAAGACTTTGAAAGAGAATAAGTCAAGAATGGATCAAAGGATCATCATGATTTTTGGTATGCTGATAGCTTAAGTTATGCTTGATATAATTTGATATCAATTAATTGTAACTTGGGATCTAATTTGCATAATCAATGCCAAAATTTTATAAACCAACTCCAAGCATATAATTATGAAGAAAATGAAATGAGTAATGCATTTGTCTACAGACATCATTCTACATAACAAACCTGGTTTATTTGGCAAAGGTATGTGTTCGTGGAACTCTAGTTCTTACTAAGGGACCTTTCCAAGGATACCAAGTGTGCCAGGCCGGAACTTAAAGCCTGAGCTACAGTCGCGACATTAAGTCATCACCCTACCCGGTGCCGTGACAGGCGGAGTCTCAATAAAGGAGCTAGCGCTTGCGCCTAAACAAGGCCCAAATGCTCGAGAATATCTCAACAAGAAAGTATCCGAAGATTTTTCGGTTTTCACCTTTCTATTCCTTACTAAGAGACCTTTCCAAGGATACCAAGTGTGCCAGGCCGGAACTTAAAGCCTGAGCTACAGTCGCGACATTAAGTCATCACCCTACCCGGTGCCGTGACAGGCGGGGTCTCAACAAAGGAGCTAGCGCTTGCGCCTAAACAGAGCCCATATGCTCGAGAATATCTCGAGAAGGAAGTACCCGAGGATTTTGCGGTTTTCACCTTTCTATTCCTTACTAAGGGACCTTTCCAAGGATAAAAACTGTGCCAGGCCGGAACTTAAAGCCTGAGCTAAAATCGATCCGGAGAGGTTTCGTGTTTAGCGTGTTTTCCTTTCAGCTGGAGAAACGGCGCGCATGTGCTCGCCTCTAATCGTTCGTGCTTGGTGTTTGGTGCACTGTTAGTGTGCGATCACTAAGTAACGTTGATCAGAGAGTCTTTCCGCACATGGCGGGTGTTTTCATGGGGGTGAAACGGCGATCGTTGATGCTTGGTGTTTGATGCACTGTTAGTGTGCGATCACTGAGTAGCGTTGATCGGAGAGTCTTTCCGCACATGGCGGTCGTTTTCACAGAAATGAAACGGCGCGCATGTGCTGGCTTCTGATTGTGCTCGGTGTTTGCTGCACTGTTAGTGTGCGATCACTGAGTAGCGTTGATCAGAGAGTCTTTCCGCACATGGCGGGTATTTTCACAGGAATGAAATGACGCGCATGTGCGGGCCTCTGATCGTTCGTGCTTGGTGTTTGGTGCACTGTTAGTGTGCGATCACTGAGTAACGTTGATCAGAGACTCTTTCCGCACATTGCGGGTGTTTTCATGGAGGTGAAAAGGCGCGCATGTGCGGGCTTCCGATCGTTGATGCTTGGTGTTTAATGTACTGTTAGTGTGCGATCACTGAGTAGCGTTGATCGGAGAGTCTTGCCGCACATGGCGGGTGTTTTCACAGGAATGAAACGGCGCGCATGTGCGGGCTTCTGATTGTGCTCGGTGTTTGCTGCACTGTTAGTGTGCGATCACTGAGTAGCGCTGATCAGAGTGTCTTTCCGCACATTGCGGGTGTTTTCACAGGAATGAAACGGCGCGCATGTGCGGGCTTCTGATTGTGCTCGGTGTTTGCTGCACTGTTAGTGTGCGATCACTGAGTAGTGTTGATCAGAGAGTCTTTCCGCACATTGCGGGTGTTTTCACAGGAATGAAACGGCGCGCATGTGCGGGCTCCTGATTGTGCTCGGTGTTTGCTGCACTGTTAGTGTGCGATCACTGAGTAGCGTTGATCAGAGAGTCTTTCCGCACATTGCGGGTGTTTTCACAGGAATGAAACGGCGCGCATGTGCGGGCTTCTGATTGTGCTCGGTGTTTGCTGCACTGTTAGTGTGCGATCACTGAGTAGCGTTGATCAGAGAGTCTTTCCGCACATTGCGGGTGTTTTCACAGGAATGAAATGACGTGCATGTGCGGGCTTCCGATTGTGCTTGGTGTTTGATGCACTGTTAGTGTGCGATTACTGAGGAGCGTTGGTCATAGTCTTTCCGCGCATGGCGGATGTTTTCACAGAAATGAAACGGCGCGCATGTGCGGGATTCTGATGGTTGGTGCTTGGTGTTTGTTGCACTGCTGGTGTGCGATCACTGAGTAACGTTGATCAGAGTCTTTCGGTGCATGGTGGGTGTTTTCACAGGAATTAAGCGGCACGCATGTGCGGACCTCTGATCGTTTGTGCTTGGTGTGTGCTGCACTGTTAGTGTGCGATCACTGAGTAAAGTTTGTCAGAGTCTTTCCACGCATGCCGGGTGTTTTCATAGGGATGAAATGGCGCGCATTGGCGGGCCTCTGGTTATTTGTGCTCGGTGTTTGTTGCACTGTTAGGGTGCGATCACTGAGTAGCGTTGATAAGAGAGTTTTCCCGCGAATGGCTGGTGTTTTCATAGGGAAAAAAGGGCACGCAGGTGGCAGGTGAGGGCCTCTGATCCTTTGTGCTTGGTATTTCTTGCACAGCTAGTGTGCGGTCACTGAGTAGCGTCGCCGTTGGTCAGAGAGTATTTCCGCACTTGGCGGGTGTTTTTGACAGGAAGAAAAGGGAACGCATGTGTGGGCCTCTGATCGGTTGTGTTTGGTGCTTGCTACACGGTTAGTGTGCGATCACTGAGTGGCGTT
The DNA here is from genome assembly GCA_019207045.1 of Branchiostoma floridae x Branchiostoma belcheri. Classification (NCBI taxonomy): domain Eukaryota; kingdom Metazoa; phylum Chordata; class Leptocardii; order Amphioxiformes; family Branchiostomatidae; genus Branchiostoma; species Branchiostoma floridae x Branchiostoma belcheri. Next base: position 22,673,951 of record CM033035.1, on the reverse strand, counting down.
TGTTCAGAGAGTCTTTCCGCACGTGGCGGGTGTTTTCATAGTCCGGGAAGAAAATGGCACGCAGGTGCGGGCCTCCGATCGTTTGTGCTTGGTATTTGCTGCACTGTTAGTGTGCGGTCACTGAGTAGCGTTGATCAGAGAGTTTTTCCGGGTCGAGTTTCTGGTCGTCTGTGCTCGGTATTTGCTGCACGGTTGATAGTGTGCAATTGCTGAGTAGCGTTGGTCAGAGAGTCTGATCGCACACGGCTGGTGTTTTCACAGGGAGACTGAAAATGGTACGCGTGTGCGGGCTGCTGATGGTGCTGGGCGTTGCAATTGGCTGCATTGTTAGTGTGTGCTTAGTAGGACTCATAGGAGTAGCGTGAGTCAGAGAGTCGACGTCCTTTGCACATAGCGGGCGTTTTCACAGAAAGGAAACAAGAGTTCGTAGACCTCAGGCCTGCATGAAATATATTGGGTGTCTGTAAACCTATTGTGTATTTTTTTCCTTTTCGTCCGTGGTTGCGTGGTTGGAAAAGTGATATTTTTACCGTGTTGGTTGTGCACCATGCAAAAGTCTGAAGTTCCATTTTCGGAATGTGTAAGTTTGGACATGGATGAACATTTACTTATTTGGAATTCTTAAGCATGTAACCAACCACAGTACCTTGAAGTTGTTGAGACGACTTTTCCTACCTTTTTGTCTCAGATGGCCCATGTAGTTATTCTGTCACATATGATATATTCAGTACTGATATCTTCCTATTTCAATGTACTGACCTAATGCAGCTGCTAAATCTCCTTAGTGTGGCAATGATATTCATCAAAGATTCATTTCTGGAGTGTTATATCACTTGACACTGGAAGGTTATTTGCATAATTTGACCAATTATATTTTTACAGTACTGTAGTTCCATAGACAATATGAATAGTGGTAGCCCCCATCCAGCAGCAACAGTTAGTCCCCAGGGTGGTATGATATTTTTATTCAATCCGTCCAACTAAAACCTAAATCTCTTGAAATACCTAAGCCAAATTTAACAGCAGAATTTACTATTCAAAATGTCCTTGTCAATCCCATTCATAGATGGCAAGCTGCTGGCAACTTTAAAAAGTTCAGAAAGTAGTCAGAGTGAACACCCAGCAAACATCCCACAAAATCAATGAGCAGTTGCTTAGAGGGGGAAAACAATTTCATCATATTTTTGCAGTGACAAAATGCAACAAACGATACTAAATTTAAAACAGAACAAAGCCTCTACCACTTAACCCTGCCCGTACTATAGATTAAGCAGGCCCAAAAATCAAGCGAATATGACTAGCCCCAAACTACAAATTACCTGCATACAATACAGAAATGGCAACCCCAAAGAAACAACAAGAAACACAGGAAAAATCATACACATACCTTTCTCTTACACTCAAGCTCTATACATTTCTTCTCCACTTTAGAAAGTTGTATCTTCTGCTGATTGCCAAACAGGGTAAAGGAACTTGTACCAGAACTTTAAACTCAGTACTACACAGCTCTCAAAACACCACAAACTCGGACTAAGAAGCAAACTCAAATTGTACCTAACCAATACACATCATCTGGCAGGAAAGTAACCTGATACATTGAAGGTGGCCGAAGCCAGTGCAAAAACAGATGACACTTCTACACCTAAACTTGAAGACCTATCAATCAACCCAAACCCTGTTTTTACAACCAAGCAGATATTGGGGGGATGCCTCAACCACACAAAAACAGGGTCAACCTACAGTATCAAGTTCAAGCACTAGGAGGCCCAAAATCAAACCTGACCACCAGGACACTAGCAGCAACCCACGTAACAAATAGCAACACGATGGCACCTTGCGTTCCGGAGATACCGCGCACGTGCTGTGCCCGCGCAAAAGGTAACCTGGAATGTCAAGTTCAAGCACCAAGGGCGCCAAAATCAAAATTGAGAATTATTCAGCCACCGCCAACACATGTGCCAAATATCATCGCGCCCGCACCAACCGTTCAGAAGATATAACTCCGGAAATACCCCTCCCGGACACAAAATTCGACCTGCCGCGTCAAGTTCAAACGCGATAAGGCCCAAAGTCAATCCTAGGCAACAGGCAACAGCCCCCCACCCATGCACCAAAAATCGTTGCAATGGCGCATATCGTTCCGGACACACAGCGCCAAAAGTGCCCAAAAAACACAAAAAATGCCACCTTCAATGTCAAGTTCAATCGCCAGGAGGCCCAAAATCAAACCTGAGTGTCAGGCCACCACCCCCAACCCACGTACCAAAAATCGTCGTGCTCGCACCATCCGTTCTCGAGATACAGCGCCCTAAATCCCCAGCTTCCAAATTTTCCCACGCCCGTGAAAACCATACCTGCATACATGCAGGTAATGGCACGCATGTGTGGGTTTCTGGTCGTTCGTGCGTCGTGTTTGCTGCACTCAGTGTTGGTGTGCGATCACTGCGTGACTGTACTAGTGGCGGTCAGGGAGCCTCTAATCGCGCACGATGGGAGTTTCATGCTGGGAAACGGCACACGTGTATTGAGGTCCAGTGGTTTGGGCTGGGGTGTTTGTGGTCACTCTAAAGTGGTTAAACACGGATTACCGGTGAATAAAGAATCTTTGTACATGGTGGCAGGCATGTAATGGTTTTGCTCGTTTCAGAAGAATGAACGTGAGAGTATATGTCAGATGAGATATCTTGACGGACAAGGGGGAAATTCTTTAATTACTTCGATGGTTTTGAGGCCAGTGAAATGAGGGAATATGAAAGAAAGAGTGGACGCCTTTCGAGTTTTATTAGAATGGGTGAAAGAGGGGTATGAAGAAAGATATTAAAGAGAGGGTGTTTGAAGTTACGTGAGAAGGTGAGGTAGAGAGACAATGGAGAATAAGGGAGGGGTAAGAGATGTGAAATGTTGAAGTAGAGAGAACTTCAATGATAAGGAAGGGGGTAAAGTATAGGAGTTAGAGAATGTGTAGATTTATAAAGTAACAAGTGAGCATGGGGATAAGGTGAAGGTAAGCGACTTCGGCGCTATCCCCATAACTTAATCACATATGAAGGATGATCCAATGAGTGCGCAGTGTGGATAGGACACTATCCACACTGCGCACTCATTGGATCATCCTTCATATGTGATTAAGTTATGGGGATAGCGCCGAAGTCGCGCGGCGAAGACGGAACCCTTGCCAGCTGTACACAAATATAAAGGACGGTGGGTGGGTGGGTCGGTTTCTGATATATCCCCTCCTCGGGGAAAACCCTGTTTCCCACCGAATCTCCCTCCAGCTGTTACTTCCTGGGTCGACCTCACCACGCGCTCCTCGGCGTTGCGGATGGATCCAACAAAGAGGCAGTAGGGTGATCATCCCTTGTACTTATATGGTAGTGAGGATCATGTGATTCAGGATCAACCAATGAGCGCGCAGTGAAGATAGGAAACTATTTTTTCGAGGCTTTATTACCTTTGACATATTAGCTGGAATTCCTGTCGCCGAACATGCATCCTGAATTCTGTGAAAGGGCTTATGGGTTCGTGTGTATTAAAGGTCGAATTTCTCTCGGAGAATCTTATCTGCGGTTGAAATACAGTTTTCACCTTTTACAACTTTGCGTCCGCTGATATCTTTCCAACTTTTTGAGTCATCTATTTCAGATTCTCTTCCGCAATCTTAAGTTTTGCATTTCCATGCAACATGAGTTCTTGACATTTGAATACCAAAGGTTGAATCGTTGAAGGTACCAGAACCACTGACAGCAGAATATTTATCACAGTTAATTTTTGTCATTTTTAAGACACATGATTTGTTATGCGCAGTAGCTATGGTGGGTGGTTTTAATGTTGATGGAGAGAGGGACATCTACTCACTCAAAAACAATTGTCAACTATTTTGGAACGCGAGCCAGAAGAGGGGGGGGGGTGTCTTTAATTGGAATTTTTCGGCCGTTTCTAAAGGCGATAATAAATCGGGTAATAATATTTCACTATTGGACTATTTCATAGAAAATATTTGTGTAGTTGAAGGCCATACAGAACTGGGATATGCAATGGGTAAATTAAAAAGAAATGTGATATCCATTTATAAAATGATTATGGCATGGTCCACTTCTCAGAAAAGACTATACAGACTATAACGTTACCATTAAAAGTACCTCAATCAAGACTTGATTTGATATCACTTTTATATATTTTTTGATCTTTTGAAATTAAGACATAAAACAATACTGATGATTGATGATTAAATTACTACATTTTCAGCTCGGTGTTATGAACACTGTTAGAAACGTGGTTGTCAAAATATATAAAATATATACTTCTCCCCCTTTCTAATGTAATCGCCCAATTCGCGGCAAAATCAAACCAAGCAGATTCGGCAACAAAGATGGAGGACGGAGGTGGCCGCGGAGGAGAGGTGAGTGAATATCGGCGGGAAAACAACCGAAACTCGACAGATAAAGGCTTTTGTAGTAGCGTATGGTAATAAGTATGTTACTATGATGATATTCTGACCAGAACATCTGGGATTTGCCGGGGGGAACTTGAATTTCGGACGACAGAAAATGGCGGGGTGGCCATGGCCAGTTGTCATCTGTCCACGAGTTTGACACAGGAGTTTGGAACTCGATCCAACTCGATAAACAAAATGTTTGTTTACATATTGTCAGTAAGCGAAAGTACAAACCCTTTTACTCGTCGCGGAACAGTTAACGTTGAAGATGATTACGATATATAGGTATGGCGTATCTTGGAGTTGAAATAATTTGGCTGACGGTAAGCAAGTTTGGGCCCGCCTGTTTAGGGCGCCACAGGACGTCCCAGGGGAGGGTAGACTGTACAGGTCAACAGAGTTTTCGCGGGAACGCGGCTTATTTTCTTGGAAGAAGTATTTTACATACTAGTATCGACTCTTCTTACATTGTGTAGTTGTTCTGAGAACTGAGAGGATTGAATAAGAATTTGGAAAGCAAAGAAGTTGTAAAATCTTTGGAACAATAGTCTATCAAAACACCAAAATGAATAAAACAGTGTTTAAAAGTTTTGTCTCCAGACACCTGCTAATTTATTCATAAGTGAGGGGGCTCTATGATGTTTTCAATTTCTACCAGCTAGCCTACTAGTATCAAGCTAAGCGTACACACGGTTATTATAAGGTTAATTCTCAACCAGCTTTGTGTATGTTATCATCAGTTATGTAGCTGTTTTCAAGAAAGAAATTGTTGTTCCCCCTGTAACATGTTGTATAAATATTTCACACTTTTTGTTGTGTTTCATCCAATTTTGAGGTGCTTACAGTAAGCGTTTCTTTGTGATGAACTAAATATGAACAATAAAACAAACTCTTTTTCCACTCTCCTATGTCCAGAAGTCCCACAAGCGACCACATCTGACTGAAGATGAAGTTGAGTTTGCATCGTTCAAAAAGGAGGTACAGACTTTCTTCAATTAGTATCACTGTATTTCAGTAGCAGCGTTGGTTACTTGGATACTTTATAATCTCCATGATTGGCTTTCATACTACATGTACTAATATGGACAAAGAGAAGGATTGACTCAAGTTCAAAGAGCAGTTTTGATAGAAAATGGTCGATAAAAGTATTATATCATAATGCAATCAATCAATCAGTTTTTATGAAAGGTATGCACATGTAACATAAGAAGTTTATGACATTCTCGACCGGCTTTGTGTTATGTAGCTATACATGTTAGCTGTTTGAAAGAAATAATCTGTTGTTCTCCCTTGTTGTTTAAAAGTTTTTGCTGGCATGTTTCATTTGTGTTTCATCAATCAACAATTTTCCCTATATTGAGGGGCTCACAGTAAGTGTCAACTTTTCCCACTTTCTTACGTCCAGAAGTCCCACAAACGACCACATCCTACTGACGACGAAGTTGAGTTTGTATCATTCAAGAAGGAGGTACAATTAATTGTGATTATGTACAAACTCTCTTTAATTACTAGTAGTATTGCTGTTATTTACATCTCGCATGCTGCGATTTGGGCCCCTATCCCATGTTTCAACCATCATAGTGTTTTTTCTGTTACTACAAGTATTTTGTTGAATGCTGGAAATGTTGGCTTTATTTATTTGTATTTGGACCATAAAGGCACCCAGAGCAATTTTTAGAGCATCAAAATTAAAAATATTCTGTATGAGACAATCGGTACGATATTGACATTTACTTCACCATACTAGCACTTTTGTATCATTATTTGGTACTTTCACTGTAAAAGGACGCACAAATATGCCGCAAATGGGCCCCTTTGACTTATTACTTAGTACATACCTCAATAAATCAGCACAGGATCGAGCCACTAATGGTTTCCCATCGGTAATTTTAGGTGATGTTTGAACGCGTGAGGTCAACGAACTATTTGAATCTGATTCGCAAATGGAAACCTGATTCGATCAAGTGACAACATCTCCAGAAGGGCTCGGGACTCATCGGTCATGTTTGTGTGCGTTTAGAAAATTTGAAATAATGTCATGTGCAGGGTTCAGATTTTCAATGATTTCTCACCACCCAATAACGTCTCATCTTTGCTCAACGAAGTCGATATGTAATGAGATAGTGTTATTTACAAAATGTTTAAGATCTTAGAGGCATATGGGGTTCCAAAAGACATTGTTAATGCTATAGCAGTTATGTACAGAGACACATCCGCAGTTGTTATCACTCCAGATGGAGAAACTGACATGTTTAGCATTGACACTGGTGTACTGCAGGAGGACCCTCTTGCTCCATTTTTATACATTATATGTCTAGACTATGCCTTAAGGTGCTCGATTTCAGACACTGATGGTTTTAAACTCCGTCGTCGGCGTAGTAGTCGCTACCCTGCAGAAGTCCTCGCTGATATCGACTTTGCAGACGACATTGCCCTTTTGGAAAACTCATTACTTTTTGCACAAATCCTGTTAGATAAAGTAGAAGTGGCATGTCAGGCCATCGGCTTATATTTGAACCCGTCCAAAACAAAATACATGCATATAAACCCATCTTCTTTCCAGCAACTAACTACTTCCGACGGTTCTGAAATCGAGCGTGTAGTAGACTTTAAGTACTAAGGTGGCTATACCAATTCTGAGAAAGATATGGAATGTAGGATTGCTCAAGCCTGGAGTTCTCTCCATTCCTTACAAAAGATATGGAAAGCACCCATCAGTAAGCACACAAAAACCAAAGTGTTTAAAGCATGTACTGAGTCCATTCTACTGTATAGTTGTGAGTCATGGACTATGACAGCAGCCCAGAGCAAAAAATTGGATGGTACTTATACGAAAATGTTAAGAAAGGTGTATAATGTTTCATGTAGAGACTGTTTAACCAACAAGCAACTATACGGCCCACTCCCAGCCATTTCATCTGTGGTGAGGCGTCGCCGTCTCGCCCTGGCAGGGCATGTGGTTCGTAGGAACGAGCCTGCAGGGAGACTAATGGACTGGCTGCCAGAAGGAAGGCGCAGAGTTGGCCGACCATACATTACCTTAAAGACAATGATAGAAAGAGACATTGGACTGTCAGGGTCTAGTTTAATGTCTGCCATGAAGGACAGATCATACTGGAAAACTTGTGCTTTGGACTGTGCCTCACCGGTGTAAAACCGGATGAATGATGTATGTATGTATGTATGTAACATTACTGAAAATTGTATTTAAAAAGACGAAAAAATTTGCTCTGGGTGCCTTTAGATTTTAAGTTAGAATGCAGGAAATATTCTTTTGAGGGTTATGAGTTAAAATTTTTCAGCAGAGGATGCCACCAGACCCGCTTACAATGCTCATGCCTGTACCATTGGCCACATGGCACTAATATGCCCCCTATGTATGCTGTGAAAAAATCCTGGTGAGAACCCAGGACATGATATACAGACTGTGCCAGCTATAGTTTCCTCCGTCTTTTCCTCAAACAGAAGAAAGACCCTGAACTGTCCAAGGGGCCCGGCTCAGATGAAACTGATGATGATGTTGTGATAGTGGAAGAAACACAAGGAGGTAAAAACTACATATGCACTACAGAATGTCTATTTCATTAAGAAAATGCGCTGCGATAAGGTTGCAAAAGTACATGTATGTATAAATGTATATATGTGAGTAATGATTGAAGTTATGTGATGTTTGTGGTGGGTTGATTGTGTGTGTTGCATCTCTTCCCCCCGCAGGGAGCTGAACTTTGCGGTAATACGCATTGGTACAAATGTATATTCCAGATTCTTGTTTATAATGCGCTGACAAATGGGCTATGCAGATATGTAGATTCTATTATCTGTTGTATGATATTATGGAGCCCCTTGCCTTGACTTTAACTTTATTTGAGCTTCATAAGGTACAATAGTATTATACAATGTGGACACTAGGCAGCAACCTAGCTGATATTGTGACAACATACATATACAGTCAAACCTGCCCGAGCGACCACCTCTTCTCAGCGACCACCTGGCTATTTTGACCGCTTTTTCTCGGTCCCAATTTATTTTCCCATTGACGTAAGCATTAAGCGACCTTTTCTCAACGACCACCTGGCCAACGCGACCGCGACCGGCCCAAATTGGGACCCATAACGACCGCATCATTTTCAAAATTGAGGTTTTTATAGATTTTTTATGATAACTAGCGCGATTTTGTGCCGAAATCGGCCAGTTTGCGTCGGATTTTGGGGTTACAGTTTACAGTTTACAGTGTGCGTGTTGTATTTGGCATTAAAGACCTCGCTTCTTTGCGTGCGTGCTGTGTGCTTGCTATTTGCCATTTAACACGGAAACAGAAAGCATTTATACTTTGCATCGGGCATGTTTTGAGTTGATACTCCTCTCAGCGACCACCTGTCCAAATCGACCGCTTTTTTTCCGGTCCCCCGGGTGGTCGTCTTGGGCAGGTTTGACTGTACATATACAATACATATACAGTACTCCTTGCCTTGTGCTTATTTATAGAAGAATAGATACAGTTGATTTTATGTCTCAATTGCAGCCGCAGGCACATCAGCCAGTAATGCCAAGCCTTTAGGAAAGGAAGACTTTATAGTGACTTTCTTCAAGCCTTCTGATACCATCAAGTATCCACATGCTCGAGAAGACTGCAGGGTTCACAAGTTTCGGTACGTGTTTCAAAATTGGAAGTTTAAACAGTCTGAAGCTTGAGTGAATGTTTGAAATGTAGCTCTGCTATATAACAAAGCAAATCAACTACATGTAATGATCCTCAAAAACTGTACAAACAGAGAAACTTGTAACTGTTTAGATTAAGGATGAACATGTCCATGATATATTTCAATAGTATAGGATTGTAGGCAAGCTTGTTACTCTAACTAATTAATATATTAACCTATGCTATGTATATGTCACAGTAGAGATCACGATCCAGTAGAATCGCCGATCCTCCTAGTATAGATTGCGATCGGGATCCCTCCTAGGAGAAACTCCTATCGCAATCTCTCCTAGGAGGATCGGCGATTCTACTGGATCGTGATCTCTACTGTGACATATAGCAATATTTTAGGAAAGATTGTTGTAAAAGTTTCAAATGCAGGGCTCGAATTAACCACTTGCGCACCCCTGCCGCGCAAGTAGTTTTCTCCGTGCGCAAGTTGTTCAGAAAATCAGGTTGCACACGGCGCAACTTGATTTTTTTGGTAAACAAAACGATTCTTAAGATACAGGCCCTTTACTAACAAGATATCAGAAAATGTACACCCTGTTTTGGGGATGCACGCCTTTGGTAAGCCCTAATTTTCCGCCGGAAACTTCGCTCGAAGTTCAAAATTTGCGGATTTCGGCCGCTATAGAGCTGCCATTTTAAATCTACCTTCAAGTCTCGCGCAAAATCTTGCACTAACTCACATCTGGCGAATCGCGAGAGTCATATCCCATTGGCCGTGACGTGGAATATCTGATGACCCAACGCTGTGTTTGCGGCAAAAATCATGCAGCAAGGCATCAAACTTTGACAATATAAATACGAAAACTCATCGACTGCCTAACGTCCTTGCCGATAAGTACATGTATAGGCTTATTTTGAAGGTTTTTTTTTGCTTGTTTGGGACAATACTGTCGATGGAATGCGGGAAAAACAGCTAGTGTGACGATGACTATACTGGGGAGGGGTGCACGGTCGGCACTGTTCAACGGAGGTCGCGATTTTTTCACGGTTCTTTGAGATATCATGTTTGTTGCAGTCTTTATTTTCAAAAGATCGATAAATGGATGTTGTTTATTGTGAAAAGTGCGCTAATTTGCCCTGCATCTTTTTTTTTGTTGCTATATTTCTTCAACTGAAATGAACTGTTATTACAGATACTTGATAAGTAGCTAATTTGGAGAAAGTAACAACTTGAAAGTGGCGCAACCTGAAATGCTGATGGCGCAAGTTGGTTTTTGATTCAGGTTGCCGCCTGCGCAACCTGGCTAAAAAAAGTATTTCGAGGCCTGAAATGTCTTGTGTTTGTCTCGTGTAGGGCAGTACCCAGTCAACTTTATGGCTATGGTGGCAATGGCAAACAAGAGAATAAAACATTCTGTGACAGTTGCTACTGCTATGTTTGCGACATTCCAGCCAAAGAGGTAAGTGATGATACATTTTCAGGGCTCGAAATACTTTTTTCTGCATACATGATGCACTGCTGCAGATAACATTGAAAATTACCTGCACGAGACATATTTTACATGCACCACTCTGACTTTAGGAAGTATAGATCATACTAATATTGTTCAGGAACCGTAGATAACATTGAAAATTACCTGCACAAGACAAATTTTACATGCACCACTCTGACTTTAGGAAGTATAGATCATACTAATATTGTTCAGGAACCATTGCTATTTTTTTATTTATACTTTGTAGGTGGTAACAGTCAATGCAGCTACATTTTGTAATAACAATCTATACACACCTACATCATACTATAGGGCATTTATGTATAAAACCCAGACAGTACATGGACCAGTGCAGGTTAGGTGCAGGTAGACCAGAAATACCTGCACAGCTCCAATTTTACCTGCACTAACCTGCATATGCAGGTGGTATTTTGAGCCCTTATTTTTTATCAACCCTTTTTTTTTTACAATTTGAATGTAACCATTCCTCATGTCACACCTGTGAAAGACCATGTGTTCCACTGTCATTCTAAAGAAGGCCAGAGATAGTGTCAGATTTGGAAGTATTACAAAGTCATAATATTACCTATCAAAAAGACAAGGTTCCATGCTAATATAATTTATTTGCTTTGCCAGTGCCAAGAGTGGACACAAAGTGACCACTGCAATGCCCACAGCAAAGACACCAGTTGGAAGTTGAAACGGAAGAAGACTGTAGCTGCCAACTCCAGGAAGACAGCAAGAGTGGCCTTTTCTTCACATCCAAGTCTTAGGTCTTGCTTATCACAGGAGGAGAGGGAAGCTGAGGGCATGTCTACTATTCATGGTGTGTTGGGCAGCTTTATGATTTTATCTTATGCCACCGTAGGATCAGCTTGGAGATAAACACCCACACAATCACACCCACACCCACACAATCAAACACACGCACACATACACGAACGCTCCTAATTACGTATACTTTACATTAAGTGTTGTTCTCTCTACTCCCATTCTCTTTACTATCTAATGACTTGTTCTGTTTGGAATGCTGAATGTTGCACAAAAAATTGAAAAATGTCACCAAATTTTAGATGATTTATTCAAGACTTTTATTCTTAAGATTTTAAAGCAGAATATCAGAGACCTCCCTGACTTTCCTTTGATAGACTTTATGACGCCAATGCGTATGGAACTCACAGTTTCTGTAGAGAGCCTGGTCATATTGGTCAGCGTAACCATAAACTAAGAAGCATATGTCTAAAATCGCTTTGGACTCATACATGTATATAGTCAGGGTTCTGCAGTTGTACAGTGAAAGCTAGTCTACCGACCACCTGTGCATAACGACCCACTGTCCACTATGACCGCTGAAAAGCGGTCCCTTGAATTTTCCCATAGACGTAAGCATTAAGATTTCTGTATATGACGACCACTGTCCAACGCGACTTCGACCGCCACTAAAGGCGACCGCATGTTACCCAAACACTGCCAAAATGACCGCGGCATGTGATTTTGTCCCGTGACTTTAATGTTCACGGCGAAAAATGAGCGTAATTGTCATAAATTATTTACCGCTATCAAACCATGCCCCCCTCCCATCATTACTCACGTAACAAATAGCGTAGTATTTACGATAGCGATTCTTGGTTATTAACCAACAACGATCGTAGATACCGCAGGACTGGGCTGACAGCAGTCTGTATAAAGCTCTTAAAAGTTGCCAATCTCTTCATAAGAAATTATTATAGGCTTTTATTTACGAAATATACGCCGAATTTTGGTAAATCTTGGCCGCAGCGAGTATCTTGATCGCACTGGTTGCTGGGATATGTTGACATCACGCGTGGAACCGGGCGCCAATTTTCTTTGTTTTCCATGAAATTTACGGGAAAAATGCCCACTTATTTTCGATATTTTACCGTCATTTGCAGACTCAGTAAGTTGAGAAATTGTAAATTAGAATAGCAACATTTACGACAAAGTTTGGCGGCACATACTGACCGCACTGGCTGCTGGGATATGTTGACATCACGCGCCATTTTTTTTTTTTTTTTTTCTTTATAATTCTTTATTATATTTTCACTGATAAATATAACAGTCACACAACAGAAAATGAAGAACCTCCCTTAAATATTAACCTATCCAAGTCTAACAGCCACATTGTAAACTTGACAGCTCATATAATATGGTTATTATTATGTCATTACTAACGTTATTCATTTTGGTTATCAAATCATTACATATCATTTACATGACATTACATGTCATCTTTTCATATAAGCATTGTATCATTACTCGCATAATCATTTCAGTATTGTAATCAAATATCATTATCACGTCATTTCTATTTTCTTTCATGATTATTTCTACATTTCAAAATCAAATTAAACACAAAGTTCCCCACTTACCCCGATGCTTCTCCAGCTTCCCTCTCCGAGATGCAATGAGACGTTCAGTTTTTTCAAAAGTAGATATTAGTCTTTTAAAGGCCTGGAAGTTTATCATTTTTAAGCGTCTACACCGGAAGATGAAAACTTTACCTAACAAAATAATCAAATTTTTCAGGGGGGGCGCATCGTTACATGTATCTCCAAATATGATAATAAAGGAATTTAGGTAGCACTCTATAGAAGTTTCTACTTTCAACCAATTTTTTACATCATTCCAAAATAATACTACATGCAGACACTCCCAGAAAATATGAACATAGGATTCTACATCGTCATGACAGAAAGAACAAGAGCTAGAGTCTATTAATTTCCATATATGTAGAATTTTGTTACAAGGTAAAAACTTATTAATTAATCGGTATTGAAAATATCTAGTACTGGGATCAATAGTACATCTATATAAGTTTGTAAATACATCTGGCCATGGTATAGGTTTGTCAAAATAATAGAACCAAGAAAGTCTAGTATTGTGTGCAAGGCTGACCTTGTTCATGGACGTAAGAAAGTAGATATACAGTCAAACCTGTATTAGGGGCCACCTCTACAGAGGGGCCACCTGTCCATAGTGGCCACTTTTTGTCGGTCCCTTGGGTATTTTATCTACAAGTTGCCACCTCTATACAGAGGCCACCTGTCTATAGTGGCCAAATTTGTCCGGTCCCTTGAGTGGCCGCTATAGACAGGTTTGACTGTACATGCTTTTATTGATTTTTATATTTCGTAACCATTTATAATTTTTTTGAAAGGGCAGGCACACAAGGTCTTTATGCTTCTCAGTACTAAGTATTTTTTTCCATTTACCGGGAATAGCTGAAATAAGTTGTAGATATCTATGTTGGTCACAAGCATTTGGGAAATTTGTACTGAATTCATCATAAGACATAAAATTGCCGTCCGGGGACAACAAGTCATTTATGAAATATATATTCCTATTCATAAAAGCTGTCAAACAAACAGTTTTACCATCAATGATAATATTAGAGTTTAAACAAATTACTTGTTGTCGTATATTTGCCGGCGTCGTGGGCTCTACGTGCTGAAATTGAAACCAGGCCATAAATACTTCAGAAAAAAATCCTTTTAAACAAAGGTTTATCACCGAGGACAGCTGGTAAAAAGGAAATAAACTATGACTAAGTTGAGGATGGAAGACTGTTACCCAGGAGGAAAACCATTCGGGATGAGAATAAAGTTTAGGTACCCATGAAGGGACCTTTACTCATATAAGAGTAAATTTTCGCGCCATTTTCTTTGTTTTCCAAGAAATTTACGAGAAAAATGCCTGTCAATTTTGGAGATTTTAGCGTCATTTGCAGACGCAGTAAGTTGAGAAATGGCAAATGAGAATATTGGGGGTTTATCTGTGCGAAGCTTACAACCGTTTTGACGTGTTACATTGATTTCATTAAACGGAAGACAACACTTACGGCATACACCGCCTGTCACAAAGTACGCCGCCAGTTTGCAAATGTCGGCAAAGTAAAGTGTCGGTTCTTTTCTTCAAGCTTCAAAGAAACATTGATCGTCCGCTTCGGCATTGATTGAAGACTAGACAAAGTGAGGTCTTCTTTACATTTGAATATGTACTCTTATTTGAATATATAAGTCTTTTTTGTCTTGATACCAAGCCAAGCTCCTGAGTGAGTAGAGTGAGCTTTGAAGAACAAAGAAAATGGCGACCAAGATTTTAGACAAGTTTGCGTCAAGCCCTATAAAGTTGGGCCTTTCTAGACGGAACTCAGTCTATTCACATTTTGTGCGGACACGATGGCAAGCAATCCGAAGAAGATACCGAAGAAGACGCTTACGCTGGGGGAGAAGATCGAGGTCATCAAACGATACGAGAGGGGTGGAATTGGAGCTCGAACCCTGGCTGGGCAGTACGGTGTGGGCAAGACACAGATTCAGAACATCGTCAACAGAAAGCATGAGTACCTTGACGATTTCGAAAACAACGCACCGGTGAACAAAAGGAGAAAGCTTCTTCACACTGGAAACGATGAAATCAACAAACTGTGTTGGGAGTTTTACTGTGACACGACCAGCTGCCTAGTAACATGTTCTGGGCCGTTGCTACAGGAGCAGGCGTTAAATTTTGCAAACGATCTCGGAGTTACTGAGTTCAAAGCCTCTAACGGGTGGCTGGAGAGCTTCAAAAAGCGCCACAATCTTGGACTAAGCACTATGGTAGGTGAAAGTGCCGGGGTTGACAACGCCATGGCCGAAAGAAAAGCTGGAAAGATTGGAAAGAAAAGCTTCCTCAAATCATCGACGGCTACGCACCTCAAGACGTGTACAACATGGATGAGTCAGGACTTTTCTACAGGGCAACGTCAACTAAGACTCTGTTCGTAAAAGGTCAGCAGTGTAGCGGAGGGAAGCAGTCAAAAGAGCGCCTGACGATCATGCTTTGCTCTAACATGGTGGGAGACAAGGAGAAGCCACTTGTGATCGGAAAATCGCAAACGCTGTTTCAAACGCATCAACACGAAAACCTTGCCTGTGACATACACAAACAACAAGAAGGCGTGGATGAACTCGTACTTATTCACGGACTGGTTGAAAAAGTTGGACAAAAAGATGGGACGGCAAGGAAGAAAGATCCTGCTGTTCATGGACAACGCACCCAGCCATCCAGCGGTCACCCTACGCAACATCGAGCTGAAATACTTCCCGCCCAACACAATCCTTAGAAAAGTGTTGTGCATGTAATTATTCCATGTACTATAATTGTTAGTTTACAATGTACTTGTGTTATGCATTTGCACACAGATAAGTAGTAAAGACATGGATAATAGAGTGTGTTAAACTTAATGATTGAAGACTTGTCAGTTTTTTTTACACAAGTGTTGTACATGTGTACATGTAATTGTTACTATAATTGTTAGTGTACTTGTACTATGCATTTGCACACATGTAAGTACTTAAGACATGGATAATAAAGTCTGTGGAACGTATTGATTGAAGACTTGTCAGTTTCTTTACTGCCGCCATGTTGTTTTCTATATAAAGACCACCTATGTAAGAAGACCACTTTTGCTGGGTCCCTTGAGTGGTCTCCTTATACAGGTTTGACTGTATTTCGATACTTTGCCATTGGGAGAAGCCTCTGATGTTCCCCTTCAGTTCAAGGTAGTTAAGTATTTAGTTACAGTACGTTAGACATCCAGGTAATACGATACGCCAAATAGCAATTACTCAAGCAACTGGATGTGATTTTGGAAACAGGCAGAATCCACTACCTTTCATTGGTGTCAAAGGTTGACACTGACAGTGTCAGTGATAAAAGGTAGTGGATTCTGCCTGAAATGTCTGACTGTTTCCAAAATGATATCCAGTTGCTTGAATAATTGCTATTTTGCAAAGTAAAGTAATGATTTTCGTTTGTGTCTTGTCTGTGTTTCTACAATACAGTCTCTGCATGTTCCACCAGAGGGCACAGTACTGTAGTTTCTGCATGTTCTGCTAGATGGTGCTAATATCATTGTGAGAGGATTAAGTGAGGATGTACTGTGTATTTATTTTTTCTTCCAGATTCTTCTTTGGATGAAATCCTCAATCGCATAGACTCAACGTATAAGGATTATTCAGCCTATGAGGGTAACGACTATGGTGAAGATGAGTGCTATTGTTACTGCCATGAGCGCTGGAGGTAAATGTGTATCAGTCTTAGGCTTTTCTAATTTATTTCCTTTGTTCTGAAATATTTTGAAATAAAAATTCAGCAGGACAATGATAACAATGTTTTCAGATATTTCAGACTTGAAAGCAAGTTTGAGAATTTTGTTTGTCTTTCTAAATTTTTTAATTTTCTTTCTTAGGTGTGCGTTTGATGATTATGAAGATGACCCATGTTATGAATGTGAGGACTATCATTACGGTACTGGCAACTCCCTTCATGAGTAAGTACTTTTTGCTATGACAATACTGACTCACAATGATAACCATTAACCAACAAGGATAGAGTCATAATGAGAAAAATGAACTCTTCTCTAACTCAAGAAATTTCGCTCACCAGAATTTTTAACCAAATAGTGTCAGCCTCTCAAGTAAAATAATGTGAAAACATCAAGTGTGCATATCATACATACATTTTTGTATATATTTCCACAATGTAATTTTAGACGCTACTTGGAACTAAGTGCTGTTTGCACAAATTTTTATGGTGTTAAATCAATTGATAGATGTTGATTGCTACATATGCATGTAGTTCTTTCATTCCTATATACATATGCTTTATCCAAATATGTGTTACCTCCCCAGCTATGACCCAGTTAAGAGAGCCTTGAACAGTGCAGTGGCCTCCGCTCGTACACAATGGCAAAACAAGAAGCCGTTTGAAGCTCTGATTGTTTTGGAGGAAACCATGCGTTCTCTTTGTCTGCATCAGCCATGGTATGATATTGATCTTATTTCAAGGCTTGTTCAAATGAATGTTCATGAAGGAAGATTATGTTGCTTCTTGCAGACTGTAACAGCTGTCATCAACTGTGAAAACAGGAAGTAAACTCTAAGGTGTTTTAACAAAAGTTTACATCATACAATATATTTTACGCCTGTCCTAAGTTGTTCTGTCCATCTTGTATTTCAGTGAGGTGACTGTAGGCAGGTATGGAGAAAGAAGTGATGGAGGCCTGGTAACCTGCAAACGTTTAGTCATGCAATCGTAAGTCAGGCCTTCCTATTTTTCAATTATCACATATCTTTACAATTGTGACAATTCCTTTTCCTCAATACTCATTTGAATGTGCGAAATGCTATAGCATTAAAGAGGGATAAGCTTTGCCTAGTTGCTGAGATTTAGTTCATCTACATATACAACATGTATTGGTAGGGCTGTCTTCATAACCTGTACCTCCGTCCTGGGACGAAAGTTTGCTTGTATGACAAAAAATTCACCCTGTCAGAAAATCTGAAGTTATGGATGAAATTGATGTATTTTCGTAAACTTCAAATATAGATTTAAAGATAAAGATATACAGCATAAGCTCCCAAACAGAAATGGTGGGACAGAAGAAAAATCTACTAGTAAAATCCTGGACTCATCTTAAATTTTTTACTTTTCAATTAACTGTCTATGTTTCTTAATTTTTGTCTAGGATAGAAGAACTCCTTGTGGACATGTTTGTAGACAGGAGTGACATTTTGCCATCTTCGCTGAAGGAGAAAGCCATGAGTAGCATCAAAAGGACCTTTGACCTAGCTCCTCGCGACTGTGGTAACATCAGGCCAAACATGTGAGTATCAACGTTTGTAATATTATGGGGGGAAGAAAGCTGCAATTTGTAAGGCACTGCATGATTTGCTGGATATGTGGGGAAAACTTCTGGCAATCCATATTAAAGCCTTAGGGAATGATTGCTTTAGTTTGAGATGTGAGTTTAAGATGTTTGACTGTCTACATTATGATGTGCCATTGAAAAGCTTACTTTTCCAGCAAAATGTACACCTCAAAATGCAGAAAATAGCGTTTCAGAGGGTCTAGATGTAAACATTTTCAGGGACATCAGACCCTCCT
This sequence comes from Branchiostoma floridae x Branchiostoma belcheri, assembly GCA_019207045.1. NCBI lineage: Eukaryota > Metazoa > Chordata > Leptocardii > Amphioxiformes > Branchiostomatidae > Branchiostoma > Branchiostoma floridae x Branchiostoma belcheri. The sequence goes on along the minus strand of CM033035.1, from coordinate 22,655,422 downwards.
AGGAATGTCATGCGACGTCTCGTGCTTTCTGTGCTTGGTAGAATTTCCATTCAAAATCGAGGGGAATGAAAATGATTTCAGGCTGGCTACAACCCTGTGTAGTACTTATGTCAAAATATCCCTATGCTTTCCTACGGCGTCTCTTCTTGTTAAGTTTAACCTGTTGAATTCTTTCCCTCAGAGCCCTTGGTTTGAAAAGCTGGGATGATCAGGAACTTTTGGCTGTGCTGAATGGCACCTACAACTCTGGACAAGACAAGACAACGAGCCGCTCTATAGGGAACAGCACAGCTGAGGTCATCGTAGTGGAAGACAACCCTGTGGACAGCAGCTTTACTGAGGACTACTTAGTGGTGAAAAAGAGGCTCCACGTTCTGGAGAGTGAGAAGAGGTATTGCATCAATGAATGAATGAATGAATGGATGGACAGATGAAAGTTTGAGATTTGTCAGTCTACTTCTGTATATGTCTGTCTTTAACTCAATATATTTATTGTCATTACATTGCTTAAGATGTAATGTTACCATTTGTTTTTTTTTTTTCTTTAGGTGGCAAGAGGCAGTCAACTACATCCAGAGAGTGAACATCAAAACCAACCAGTTTGGGAATGTAAGGTGAGGTTACCATAGCACAGTTTGAAACACAATCTTGTTTGAGTTTTATCCAAAATATGTCAGATTAAGATAAGTTCAGGATTGGGGATTGTGTTCTCGCCGCAAAAGCACCACCTACATTGACTTCATATAGCGACAAGAAGCAGAACTACAGTTAGAAGCTTTGAGGAAGATGTAGGATAGGTATAGAATTATTAGAAAAGAAAACTCTATCCTTTAGCAGGGCTTGAAATACTTTTTTTCTGCATACTTGCACTGGTGCAGGTAACATAGAATTTTACCTGCACCAGGCAAATTTTACCTGCACCACTCTGAATTTAGGAAGTATGGATCATACTAAAATTATTGTGGAACCATTGCTTTTTTTTTTCTTTTATACTTAATAGGTGATAGCAGTCAATGCAGCTAATAGCAGTCAATGCAGCTAATAAAGATCCACATACATGTATAAAACCCAATACATGGACCAGTGCAGGTTAGGTGCAGGTAGACATCAGAAATACCTGCACAGCTCCAATTTTACCTGCACTAAGCTGCATATGCAGGTAGTATTTAGAGCCCTGTTTAGTATAAACTATTGGTTTGTTGAATTTTTTTTTGGATTATAGTTGGCTAAAGGACAAGTTGGTTACCTACCTGGCACACCTGGGGAACTGGAAGGAGGTGCACTCAGAGCTAATAAAGTCTGAAAACTCCCACTACCAAGGAAAGAGGCCCAGACTGGCCAGGATGGATCCCACAGACTTCCTCAACATCATGAAGTGTTTCACAACTGGCCAAGGTTTGTGGGAGACCTTTAGGACAACTCTGAAGGGACTAAAATGATTTGAAATGGTTTTTTTAAACAAGTTTTGTTTTAACCCACTTGAGAATAGGGCAATCTCAAGCCAACCGCACACACTTACAACACATCTTCAGACGCTGGAGAAACATATTCTCTGTTTGAAGCAATCGTGGATCTCACTTTTGCCCCAGCTTTGTAAGCCATTAGACTACTGTAAATTCATTTATTGTAATTTGTTACAGGGACTTATTTTGCAGTTTTCAAGAAAACTGGAAAAGAGGTTTTTGTGGTGTTTTAAGTCAATGATAAGGATATTTGCTGTCCAAAACCTGCAGTTCAGAGATAACTGCAAGAAATTTTAAATTCAAATTTTTTCAGTACTTAGTTGAGGGGCGTTCGTGTATGTCTACATATACTGATGATATAGTAAAGGGAGTTTATTGTCTGTATTTGCCACATAAATAGAGATGTTGCCAGCTGATTCAGCATCTGCCTCTACACCCAGCCCAGATGTTAACCTTGATGAAGTCTTCAGGATCTATCTGTGTGCACTGACACAGAACAGCAGTCTCCAGTACAGTGTACGTCTTCACATTCCCTACAATCTGCAAAATATAACAGGAGACCTATAGCTAACTAAGGCTTTGATATATCAGAAGTTATATGTAATTGCAGGTAACATGAAACAAGACAAATAGTGTAGAATAATAATAGAAGAAAGAAGTTTATTTGCAAGTTCGTGCCCGAGGGCTAATTGCAAGTACATAGTATACACATAGTGACAATGGACAGTCATAAACAATGTTCTAATCTAATACTAGTGTTGCCTATTTCTAAGCAGGTTGGGTTTGACTTAGTAGACTACTTTACTAAATTAGTCTAAAAGCTAACTCTAAATTCTGGATACAACTACAATGTACAGTTATTGGGTACAACTACCTTTTTTTGAAACAGTGGATGACGAAAGATCCAAACTTTTCGGTAATGTGTGGGTTTGTGTAATGTTAGAATAATGTTAGAATACTACCCTCCACCTCCTAACAATAATTTATTGTTAGGAGTTGGAGGGTAGTATTCTTGAAAGGATATTATGCAATACTTGAATGCCTTTAATCAAAATTACTATGAATACAGTCATATAGACTTTTGTCCCCATTGTAGTTGTTTGTATATATCAAGGTTCTGTTGTTGAGGATAGCTGTTATTTCTCAGTAGATATTGAAGGATGCTGTGTCATTGTTGTGCTTAGGAGAAGTGTGTAAGCTGGTTCATAGCATGGACATGTCAGGAGACGTTGGAGGAGATTTCTTTGGAAAAATTCCAGGTGTGTTACCCATTTGTGTATTAATGTTGTGTGGAATTATGATGTACATTTCTGAACTTTGTATTATTTAGGGTGTTCAAATAGCAATAAACATTATGATTTTCTTATAAAAAAAAACACTAGCATCATATTGACAAAACAAAACAACATATTATACCTATTTGCACAGAGGTTTAACTATCTTGCTTTTTATAAGTTCTAGGTCAGGAAAATGCTCCGTAGACAATGGTGTAAGGGAAGGACCTTGCAAGCTATGTTAAATCTAAGACTTTGCTTATTTACAGGGGTATGCAGAGCAAGCCAAAAGTGTAATAACAACATCAAAGACCAGAGTAACAGTGTTGGAGGATATGAGCACACTGAACAATAAGGTAAGGGTAATGTTGATTTACTAGAATATTCCAGTTGACCAATACCACAAATGTTTCTGAACAAGGTCTTGCTGACGCATTCCATGGATAACATCTGCATGCATGTCAGTTTTCATCTGCCTCCCCCTACAAAAATTTGACCATACTTAAAACCAGCTGCTGCAAAAGGAGCACATATACTAGTATGCTGTAAGTCAGGAAATAAAAAGAAATGTATCAGCAAACAGACACTTTGTCAAAGTCAAACGGACACTAATAAGTCAAATGGTCAAAGTCAAAGAATAAGATGTGAAAGAACAAAAATGAAAAATCTATCATTAGGTATAACATTCTCTCTGCAACCTTCCTGACCACTGAGATTTCATAATGAAACTTCTGCTAGCTAAGCATTTCTTCAAATAGTTGTCAAAGAAAGTTTGAACCTTGCAAAAATAGGGCTATGATTATGTAAAATTGAAATGTATTTTTGTGGTAGTGCATTATACTTTGGTTTGCATGTACTTACACATGTAGGACTTCCAGTGCACTTTCTGATGTACATGTACACAGCAATTAAAGATAAATTGATAATGTTGCAGGTTGGGAGAGCTGTTACGGCAACATGCTGGCTGGCAGCAAACTGGTCCTCTACATACGCGCCTCTTCATACTATATCCACAATCATGGAAGGGTTCAAGGTATCTGTAACGTTAGCTCATGTTTGTTAGATATCTTCAGTTTTTGAGCATCAAGGGTAAAGGTGTACCTGGGAGTTTGTATACTGTTTCTGATCAGACAAATACCTCAGATGTACAACTATAGACAGTATAAAAACTGGTAGATGGAATAATTTTATTATACTTATTTCATTAATGCATATAACTTTACTAACAGTCAAGTTTCAAATAGTTGAGGAAGTACTGAAAGGTCTTTTTGAAATAGGATTCTTAAGACTTAAAGTTGACTTATTTTATTCAGTAGAATGCTGAACTTCATAGCAACATACAATATAGCAACACATGAATACACAATTTAACGCGCACTTATTTTTTTGTCTTGGCTGCTGCGGTCTTCCTCTTTGTATACTGTAATTCCTGATTTTTTCACTGTAATGTTATGTTCACTGTTTTCACGGTGACGACTGTAACGTGAACTTATCATTACCGATAAAAAATAATTCACAGACATTTTTCATGTGCACTTGCCTCGACAGTGAACATATAGTTCCGAGAATAAGTTCAATTTTCTCAGACCGTGAAAATTTGGTACCGTGAAGATAAAGTGATTTACAGTATGACTTAGTACATGTGTGACGTCAAAAGTGTAAGGAAACTCAGCTATGAACATGTACTACATATATTAAATGCCAGCACAGATATGATGTTGTTTTCGTGATAAACAAATAGTGTTTGTGAATATGTTTTCTCTTCAGAACAACCTCTGGTTGGCTGCCTGTCTGCTGATCAGACTATGTGATGATCTCAAAGCTCACTACAGCTACAGGCAGTCAGAAGTGTGCCACCTGGTAGCAAAATGGGCCGCAGGCCATGAAAGACTTGACTTGCAATGTAGACATCCTGGCAGTATTGCCATGGGGAAGTAGGTATAACTTAATGGAAATTTAAGATTAAAGCATATCAATCAGGATATCCTTTAGCTCTGAAGATTTTTCAATCCTGTACTTTTGTCTGAATGCTAGACTGAAGGTTCCTCTTGTGTGGACTGAGAACTCTGTACTCTTCTTAATTCCCCTTTTGTAATTCAAAAGAATTAGCCTTAAATCATTTTGTAAAAGATTTATGTATTAACTGCATCTTTATTGTCTTGAACTTAGAGTACTTTCTCAGCTCCCTTTGGTAAAGGCAAAAGAAGTCTTGGAAATCATTTTGTCTACTGCTTTAAATGGTAAGCCATGATTTTCCCTCTTATTCTTTTAGCTTGAGCTTGATTGAACCTACTTTAAGAGTAGACTTTTCTTGCCTTCACCTTCAATGTAAAAATCAGTTTGCTGTTTTTGCCATGTTCACATTTCTTTAAATTCACTGTATGTGTAATACTATATAGGTTTGTTCCTGAATTTATTTGAATTACATTAAAATTTCTGACATTTCCGCCAAACCATTACCTTGGCTGATATTGTGTTAGTCTGTGCCAAACATAATGACTGTTGGAACAAAGCATAAAAGCCTTTTTCTACTGGTAAAAATTCAGGTGATTTAAAAGTAAAGTTGAGAATATGAATTCTGACTTCTTTTTACATCCCAGGTAACCGGATGCCTGAAGAAAGGACAAAGGTCATCCTTCAAGCAAAGACAGTTGTAAGTGAACTTACAAATAACAGGTTAGTAATCAGTACATGTACAAGACTCTTGAAGAGCAACTGGAACTATCTGATTTGAGATGTGGATAAGCTTTTTGGGTCAAGAAAATAATGAGCAAAATAGAGCAGAGTTGACACTTATTTTTGTAATTTCTACAGTCAAATGTAGTCAAAGGTAAGAGTCATTCATGTTTACATGTACATATTATTTTGAAAGGCCATAGGAGGTCTAATACTCCACCAAACAGATTCCTTTGAGGCGAATTGGACCATTGTTTGAGCATTGCCCATTAACAAGTTTTCACAGACAATCAGGTTCAGGTCCGGACCTGGGCCTTTCTTGTACCTGAATTTTCTGTACCGGTACCCACATACTGTCACAATATTTCAGTCATATATTTTATCATGTCTTCAATCCTCTTATTTCACAGGGAGCTGATAGGTAGAGTGTTGGTGTACGTGGCTAGAGTGGGAAAATGCACGGAAGTACAAGAGGAGTTGATGAAAGAGAAACAGGATGGCACGCTTCGAGTTCGGCCATCGAAAGCAGTGTCGCAGATTGGTGATGATGACTTCTTGAACATCATGAAAGCCTTGGCAGAAAATGTGAAGAAGCTGTGGGGAGCTGATCAACTGCAAGGTGTGGTATTTACATCTGACATCTACCTTTGTGGAAGAAAGTTGTGCTGAAACCTTTGCTCACTCTCTCTGTAGATTTTGTACTTAGTCTGTCAAGACAGTGCCTATCAAATCATCATATTTTCTTTAATAAGGTACTGTTGTACTTGTAAAACGTTTCAACATTTAAAAGTTACTCGAAGTTGTTGCCAAAGAAGGGGTGTGTATTTTAGTTGAGGATATTCCTCAAATTTTAAGTTGGAATGCCCATTTATTTGAGAAAATATGACAAAATCATTCACGTCAGGTAAAGGCAACTTACATTTTGTGCATATATTTCCAGCTACACAGTATATTGAGAATGAGATCTTCACGTGCTGCATACATGGATTGGTTTGGAATGACAAGGTCCAACATAGTGTAAGTGTGCTGTTATCAATGTACCTTTTTTTAAACTTTTCACTAACTACATTGCATTTGAATGTAATACAATGGTTCTATGAGGATGTAAGGGACCGTACGGCATTTAGCGAGGGGGGAGGGCCGGTCGCCAGGGGGGGGAGGGCCAAGCAAAAAAATATTTTGCCAGGGGGAGGGCCTAGCAAAAAAATTTTGACTTGGGGGGAGGGCCAAGCAACAAAAAGAATGGCTTGGTCTACCAGCAAAATATGTCCCTCAAAATCCAAGAAACAGCGTTTCAGAGGGTCAAGATTTCAAAATTTTTCTGGACCTCTGCAAGGGATCGCCCAAGGTTGGCGCTCGGGACACAGTGAAAATGCGAAAGGGAGGGGGCGGGGCTTATGCATGACGGCCTCGAAAACCTTTTTCACTTACAGAAATGTTATTAAACTCTAGATTAGTCTGCCAGCAAAATTTACTCCTGTCTTATTGCCCTCAAAATGTAAGAAATGGCGTTTCAGAGCTCAAGGGTAAATATTTGCAGATTTCCCTGGATCCCTTTTGACGTGACCGGCCTCGCGCCTTTGGTGACTGACCGACATCGTGGTAATGTGTTTGGGGGGATTTAATTTTGTATTTCTAAATTGAAATGCCATTAAAGTTAGCTTTGTTTGTCAGCAAAATATTTCCCTCAAACTGAAGGAAATAACTTTTAAGAGGGTCAAGATTTCAAAATTTTCCCGGACCTACCTTGCGATTCTTCGTGCCTTTGGCGCCGGACATGGTGTTTGGAACGTCGTTCTCAAAAACTTGAAACCCTTGTATTTTTTTTTTTCATAGAAATGTCATCTAACCAGCAAATTTTCCCATAAAAAAACTTAAAGCAATGCAGGAAATCGTGGCAAAAGAAGCGTGGCATTTCTAAAACTAGTAAAAGATTTCCTGCAAGTCTGTGTTCTCACGCCCGCCGGCGGCTAGAGAGAGGCAACCCCGCCGTGGGAAAATCAGCGTCATGCGTCGGCGTCCCCCTCCCCACTACAGTTTTGGTTAGTCGAATCGTGCTGTCGTTTTATTTTTCATTTTTCCCCCCGATTTACCGTAAGTTATTACCACCACAGAACCAAGAAAAGGTCAAAAATATATGTAAATTAAAAATAGTTTTCGTCAAGCCGCTCAGTCCCGCGAGCTTGCAATACGTAAATTTAGGGAGCGGGGCGCGCGCCGCTTCGTGGCGCAAATCTACTAGAAATTCAGATACAAATGCTTTTTAGGTGTTGTTTTAATATCAAAACAATGAAATAGCTTTTATAAAGCAAATATTTATGCCTCTATGAAGCAGATATTTATCCCTCTATTAAGCAGATATTTTGAGCCATTCTGTTTTCCTTTTTACTAGTTCTAGGGGTGAGAGATCTGCTACTCGATGAAAATCATGGAAAACTATGACGCAAAGCACATTTCCAAATGGGAGCGCACTGTTTTATTGGCGTCTTGAATATTTTTTTCAAAGTTGATAGGAGGGGGAGGGCCAAGCAAAAAATTTTTGATCCGACCCTCTGCCGACCGGCCCTCCCCCCTCACTAAACGCCGTACGGTCCCTAAGTTATATGAGACAGTTGTCATTTGTAAAATTTAATGACAGTATCTTCTATTTCAATTTTGAAATGAAAAAAAAAGTAAATTGTAGAGCATTTAAGGTACTTTTTGTATGTACTATTTTAATTGGGATAAGAAGCTGTCCATACCTTACCCAAAAGAACTTTCTTGAATTAGAGACTGGACTTTGTGATGGGGACCTAACTGTGATAATAATGAATATATATTGCTGGAAGTTAATGCTTCAACTCATTTAGGAGAATGACTAATATGTATGTATAATGTATGTATGTATGTATGCATGTATTCTCATTGATTTTTCTTGAGAAGCTTGCTTGATTGCAAATTGTAAGTATTAACTCTTAACAAAAAAAGAATCTTCAATACACCAGAATACTGAAAGTGACAGGTTGGATGCTAAAAGTATCATAGAGATGCCAATAAAGACTGAGGAATCTTTGAGTTAACTTTGCCATTAAATGCTTTATGTTTATGTTTTATTCATAGCTGAGCTTCATAGCCTGGTTCCTGGAGTTAGTGTGTGCAAAGAAGATGGAAGAGCCAAGTGACTCAATAATGAAGGTGCAAAATGTTGATATGTTTGTTTGAACCATTTCAATGCTTTTCATAAACAATGCTTGCTGTGCTATGAATAATTTTAGATATTAAAGCTATGTGATTCGCAATCAGTTAAGAAATATTTGAATGTGTAATGTGTATGAATGTGTACGTAACAAATGTGTATTTACAGCTTCTTGAACACATGGCCGAAAGCTTGAGGAAGGCTGTGGACAAGAGTGATGCTGAAAGTATAGCTACTAGAACAGAGGGAAAGGTAGGATCTGATAGGTTCTGATACCTGTCTAGATCATGTGTTGTTGTTTTTTTCAGGAAAAACAGAAGTAACAATATGTGAGAGGTTAACATTGAAATGTTACTACATGTAGATTAATAATCTTTGGTTTATTGATTCGATCACAGAACTCTAAAATACCAGTACATGGCAGCATCTTCTGTGCAGAACACACTGAATTGTGCACTTTAGGCATGTTACATGTAAAAAAAACTAGTTAAGTTAAAGCAGCTATACAATTACAAGGGAAGGATAAAATACATCTACAATTGATACAATAATCTTATAGAATTACAAAATTACCAGAATACGAGATAGAAAATCTACCTTTCAGCAACTACACAATTATGAGGGAATAACAAATGTCATGTACAATTGAATCAATGTAGGTACAAAATAAATCAAATAAAAAATAACGAAGTCTTATCATACAAGGAAAGAAAACAATTACCGGAACCCTTGTTGTAAATATAATTCATGCAGGCAGACTATAGCCAGGACTAGTACTCCCTCTCAACTTTCCAAGTCCGGGGTGTTTTGCCTGTGGCCTATCGGCTATGTAATCTTGGTATGCTTACTCTGCAGGAAGGCAAAGCCGTGGTGGCCTGTATCCTGTCACTGCCTGGTTTCAAGGGCAACGGATATACTTATCAGCAGAGGATGAAGAACATTCTTAATACATTCAAGGTTGGTATCAACAGTGGATCAAGACCTTAATGTGAAAATTGTTTGTTTTATTATAGCCTCCATTTAGTATGTAATGTACAACTACAATGTAATTACTTTTCTTACTTGAGTCCTTGAATACATGTGTATAACAGAACATATACTGATGATATTCAGTCTTCATAAACATGCATTGTTTTGTTGCATTTAATATCAAAGCAAATCCCCGTCTTGTATTCAGCTAGAATAAAGGGTATGCCACCCCGTAAGGGCCGGTATAACCCCAACGGTGTTGTAATACACCGTATGACTATGACTGACTGACTGCGATGACTGTTGTATGTTTTATTAGTATCTCAATTCTCACTCACTCACTCACTCAGTCCTGTAGTTCAGGTGGCCGTAGGGGCAGTAAGACTGTTCACAAGGGCTTTCCACTTCTGTTGGTCTTCGGTCAGTCTAGTCAGCTGGGCTGACGTCCTTCCTGTCCAGTCCTTCACATGATCAATCCATGCTCTGCAGATTAATAAATCTATCTCAATTAGTGCTTCTTAAATTTTACACTATTCTGAATGGAGATAAATACACAGTTGTTGCCGGATAGATATCTGGCAGGTCACTGACTTTGATCGGTAGGTTTTCATGCATAGGAACATCTAGTCTGAAGAAAACAAATTTGATCAAACCATACAGTTTTCATTTACCCATAACTTGCCTTCTTCACAGCAAAACAAGTGGTTGCTGACATTCCTGTTGAACCAGCCAGATGGCCCCAGGGGTACGGTCGTGGCTGACTGGATCTGTGAGAACGGTCCTGAGATACTCGACAAGCTGACTGAGGATGCAACAACAAGGTAAGCTTTATTGAATTTCACAGATGTTAACCTCTATTATAGATAATGGAGCCATGGGATATTCTTTCTTTTCTATTGTATATCTGTGCCAGTAAGAAAATAAGAATCCTATGCAGCATAGTTGTGGTCTTTGAAAGGAGTTATATGTGTTCCATATTGATGCCTGCTTGAAAAAAATGACCCACCAGATCTATGATTGCATTTCAGGCTGGTGCCATCTATGGAAAAGGGGATTGGCTACAACATCTTAAAAGGGTTGGTGAAATCATCAGGTAAAGGAACCCCACTATACCTCATTATGCAGCGAGGATGATGATGATATACTTCTATACCTCACACAAAATCAATATTGTTTTCTTGATGTGAAATTCATCTGTACTTTTTGTCTGATCTTATTAATTGGTTTCAAATGTTTGCCACATGACTACAATAGAACATCTAGTTTTATCTTAACAGAACATTGCCATAACCTCATGGTACTTATTTGTCCATAGGTAACAAAGGCATGGCAGAGAAACAGAGGATTGTGCAGTTTGCCCAGTGCCTGCTCAACCAACTCCAAAAGTATGACAGAATGTCCAATGATATCCTAGCATACATCATAACAAAGGTAGGTCCTATCCGAGTGATGTACGCTGTTGACTAGATTCCCCTAATGAAGTTTAAGCAACACTGTTTTTGCAAAGGTACCCAAGGTTCTCCCTAGAATTTTTTAGTCTAGTAAAGGGACTGGCAAAAATAACCTAATGCATGGTTAGATGATCATATTTTCGGAAAACCTTATCTTATTTTCTGACAAGTTGATTGTAATTCATGAAGTAAACAGGGACAGTTAGAGCTTTTTTCATGAAAACGGGCTCATTTTGCAATGACAGAGGGTGACAAATACTCCAAGAATAGTAGCGATTCCTTTTGTTGTGTAGTATTGAAACGATTGTTGTTTTGATCATTTCTTCAAAGTTTTTTGCAGACAATGCTGACTGGAAAAGTGAAGACACTTGGCACAAAAATCTGTGAATTTTCAAGAATTTTAGCAATCCTAACCAGTAGAATAGGAAGAAACACAGTAAATATTAAAAGTAGTATAGTGGTGCTGGGCCAGGAGTATAATGGAGGGCCATCGTTGTTCCATCCTCTGGGGAGGACCCTGGTAACTTAGTGTCTTAACCTGCATTTGCAGGGTTGTAAAATTACAGAAATTAGCTAACAAAATTTTAATCCCGTATGTTACAGGTTGACCCCATCATCAGGTCTATGGATGATCCATCAGCAAAGGCTTCCCTACAGCAGCTGTATCAGAAAAACTTTGAGTTCTGCCCCACTATGAAGAGTTTGGAGGAGCTCAAGAAAATGTGCAGGTAGGATTACGAAATCTGTAGCTTAAGCCAAAATGCTGATATCTGAATGGATTTGTCTTGTCAACTGTGCATGCGAGCTACACTTGTATACACTTATATTACTGCAATGGTTTGTTGTTAGAATGGGTTAACTGCCCTTGGTGCTGATTTGCTGGCCATGTCTGCATGTACTTGTCCTCAGTGCTGATTTGCTGTCCATGTCTGTATGCAACTGCCCTCTGTGCTGATTTGCTGTCCATGTCTGCATGTGACTGTCCTTGGTGCTGATATTCTTTTCATTTCTGAATGTTACTGTCCTTGGTGCTGGTTTGCAGTTTATGTCTGCATGTGACTATCCTTGGTGCTGATTTGCTGTCCATGTCTACATGTGACTGTCCTTGGTGCTGTTTTTCTTTTCATGGCTGCATGTAACTGTGGTTGTCTGTCTACCTAAGGCATGTCCCTAGCTCAGGTTAGCCATCATTTGCGTCGCAAAGTCTTTTTTCACTTCCGAGCAAGGCTTTAAAATCACGTTCATACAAGAATTACTCTAATCATTTAAGTTTGGCGGAAACAGAAGGTGTGTTTTATTCATAAAGCTCGGGCAATCCGCCCGAGACTTAGGAAAAATACAACCATGAGAATCAACGGTATAATGTAAAAGCTTAGGTACTTCTGTAAACCCATATAAAGAAATAATGGAATATTTCAACTTCTTTACAAATCTAATACTTTCGATCATCAACTTAACAGCCTCGAACCATGACATGGGAAATATTTTGGAGAGTCAATTCTTCATAAATTTAGCCTCCATCCCAATACCAGCAGATAACACCTTGAATAAGAAACCTCACTACAAGAAAGCGGAAATGTAGCAACGGGGTTGAAGGCTAGTAGCTCTTCGTACAATTTTACCTAATGACGAGAGACCTTAAAGTACGTTACAATCATGACAAGACTCTTCCTAAACACAAGCCCTAATAAAGTCATGATTTAACAACCTGTTACGACTGTGACTATTCATCCATACAAACTTGCCATTGTGATAACCTTACAACACGTTACTATGGCATTCATCCTAATCGCAAACTTAAACATCGGTATACATCATCCACTATATTATATCTGTAACAATTCACAAATAGAGCTGTAACTTGGGACAACCCTATAAATCGTTATATATTTCTAAATACGACATGTCACATCATCGCGACTAATATAAGCAGCAATGAAAGCTTAAATTAGGCTAACTGGTTAAAACTCATCAGAAATCAGTAATATAATAGCAACAAAACTTCTCACACCTAACAGTATCATAAACAAATGCGTTAATACAGAAAGTTCACACGTATTAATCTTCTAAGAATGATATATCAAGACACTGCATGTAAGAGAGTCTACAGGCACTTCGCGGCTCATCAATCCGGGTTGGCTGGAACAGTGAAGTTCGACGAGCTGGATGTCAGATCGATGTTGGATGAACAGGTGCTTGGGCAATCCGCCCAAGTGAAGAGCGGGAGGTGGCAGACAAACGTTTAGTCGAAGAACTGGATGTCCCAGCCAAAGTGAACTTGGGTGCTGTATGCTGTATGAAAAGACGCTTGGGCAGTCCGCCAACGTGAGTCTAACAGAAGCAATACCACGGACTCAGTGAGTTAAAGACACTTTTCATCCTTCTGCGCCCAATTGACTAGTCCACCAACTTTGACGTGCTGTAGAAAGTTACTGGGCTGGTATTTTTCTAAATTTTCAAGTGGAGCTACTGACCAATAGTATATTTTCAGACTATATGTATTACCTAAAGACTCACTGATATTAAGATATAAATATAATAAGCACAACTAGATTTTAGACCTTCTAGGCCCTCGGCACAACATCCCAGAACATATTTTTTGACACAAATGCGGTATGTATATTTTCAGCAAAGAGCACTCTATAATGTTTAGGTGGTTCCAGCCCCACTAGTATGATTATAGCAGAGATATACTTTGATATGTTCAAAGTATTTTTAAGAATATGGCAAATGTGAAATATTCACGGCAGCCTGACAGGGAAGTTGGAATATGCACACCCACAGGACAAATTGAAGGTTAAAGTACAACTTGTCTGCTTACCCGACATGTCCTTTGGGACAAATAAAAACATTGCATATGGTTGCGCCTTTAAGAAAAAGATAACATGACGGAATTGCAACTTTTGGCCATTCCAAACATGAAATGTGATCTCTTTGTTTGGATAAAGTGACAATATGGCCAATAAATTTGTTGACTTCCCTGACAGGGTGAGTTCCAGCTTGTCACACCTCAGCTTGGGTTCTGTTGATCCAATAATAAACAAACTATTTGAAATAGATTAATAATGTATATACTGCCATATATTTGTCTGATTTGTTAATCATTCAACTATGCACTAGCTTTACATTGCAGTTACGCTGAATGTCCTTCTCATTCCAACAATGTACAATTATTAACCTAACAATAATTTTTGAGCATACTGGCCTGGAAATAGAAATAATACATTATGATACATGTAACATTACTAGTTTAAAAGCAATGAGTTTAAAATAATCAGCCTCCTTCTTTGGGGGAAACATGGTCAATTTTGGGGGTATTTTCTTGACTTCAGAAACTGAAAGAGTAAAGCATGTTTTCTTATTGTAGATTAAAGAAAAAAAATGCAGAGAAACAGTAGCACCAAGGAATCTTGTAATTAGTCTGGTGGATAGCAACAGAAGTAATACTTTCTTGAAAGTTCTGAAGATTTCAGTTTGAAACAATTTCTTCTTCTGGTGGATCTGACCTGGAACATTAGCTGAAAGTATATGTATCATTTCCCTACAACAGTGACGTCAATCTCTGAAAAAAGGGGGTTTAGTTAGCCCTGGTAAGACTCGGGAAGATTGGGGCATTTATTTGAGAACAGTTTCTTGTTTTAGTCAGTCGAAATCAGATTATGCCCAAACTGGTCCCAGCGTATAAATGGTTGGATACGAGCGACTGAAGCTGGGCAATGTATTAAGTCAGCTGTACTGTATCATTTTCAAAGTTATTTGTACTTATGATGACAGCATGATTCAGACAGTGGCATTCAGAATATTTCTAACACACTGGAAACACTACACCCAATACACGCCCTGCTTACCTTCCCAGACAGTACCCCTACATGGTGCCAAGTAATGTCTTACCTGGCCAGGCGGTACACTAGGTGTGTGTGGGGGGGAGCTATTATCGAATAATGGGTGAAATCCTGGGAAACTTGGGGTCAAAGGTGGTTGCTTTGTGTTGCTAGCGGAGCCAACAACCACTTTGCTGGGGGTCTTCAAAGTGACTTAACCCTCTGAGGAGCAGCGTAGGGGTCCAGCGTTGCTTCCCTGTAGAAAATGGGGCAAACTGGGCACGTGATGAATAACTGCAGTTACAAAACAAATGAATAGATTTGCAATAAAACATATAAACTGCAAATGCACAAGGTAACAATACGTACTGAAACATTTTATGCGCATATCTAAATAGTGACCAGGTTTCGTACTTCAACGGCCATATATTTGGCGTATATGATCCTGACAATGAAGGGCATTATAGCGCAGCACTAAGCAACATTACAAAATAGCAAGGCAACCCTATTTACTATCATTGGAAATGGGAACAGAATTCTAAATACACCTCCGTACAATGAAGGACATTATAGTATAGCACTAAGGAATATCACAACATAGCAGAGCAACCCCATTTACTACCACTGGAAATGGGAACAGAATGCTCAATACACCTCCGTACAATGAAGGACAGTATAGCGCAGCACCAAGCAATATTACAACATAACAGAGCAACCCCATTTACTATCATTGGAAATGGGAGCAGAGTTCTAAACACCTCCGTACAATAGAGACAGAGGACAATATAGCGCAGCACTAAGCAATATTATAACATAGCAGAGCAATCCCATTTACAACCACTGGAAATGGGAACAGAATTCTCAATACACCTCCGAACAATGGAGGGCAATATAGCGCAGCCTTAAGCAATATTACAACATAGCAGAGCAACCCCATTTACTACCACTGGAAATGGGAACAGAATTCTCAATACACATCAGTACAATGGAGGACAGTATAGCGCAGCAATGAGCAATGTCATAGCATGTCAGAACAACCCAAATACACCTCCGTACAATGGAGGACAGTATAGCGTAGCAATGGGCAGTATTGGGAAATGCGAACAGAGTTCTTAAGAAGATTTAAAAAGGCGAAATCAGTCCTTGCACCTAAGAGAATAGTAACAGAAAACATGGAAGCACATAAGGCCGGAACACGACCTGAAATTTCATGTCTATGCTAGCCAACGGATGGCGGGGCTGCCTAGACTGGTGCTACATACCACTGGAATGGGAACAGAAAACAACAAGCCACGAATTTTTCCCAATACTACCACTGGAATGGGAACAGAACACAACAAGCCAGGTGTAAAAGTGTAGCACTCTACAGTATGAGGTTGTTGCAAAACATAGACAACTATAGTCAAATATATAAGACCCATATAAGAAAAAATTATCCCATTACTACCACTGGAATGGGAACAGAACACAAAAAGCCTCATGTGAAACATTGATACAGGTAATTCCTGATGCAATCATGATAAACACAAGGCAAAACATATGGTGATGAGAAAACATTTCAAGTTGAATGTAAAAGTAATCGGATATGCCAATGCCAAGCCAAGCGCCTGGAACATCGGTAAACATTGAATAAATACACAACAGGGTTGAATGTGCATCCACCTACAAGAAAGGAGTTGTAAATAAGGATCAGAAAAAAAGGGGGGTAAGCAGAATGATATCAGGACAATGATGCTATCAATGGTGAAAGAATGGGGCGGTGTGAGGGAAAAAATCGCAGGAGATCTCAAGAAGACGAACCTTCCGACAGCGTGGTTGGGTTTTTCTGCCACGAGGGTTGACTCATGAATATTAATTAACTGGCTCTCCCAGCTCCGCGTGCTCGGAGCGTGATCATGAATATTCAAAAGCATGTGCGAGTAAACCACGGAAGCTCATGAATATTAAGTAGTGCAAGTCTCGCAACGTTTTGGCGCCAAAATCCCCAGCCTTGCTCGGGCCGTTCAAAATCAATTTGCGTCGCAAAGTCTTTTTTCACTTCCGAGCAAGGCTTTAAAATCACGTTCATACAAGAATTACTCTAATCATTTAAGTTTGGCGGAAACAGAAGGTGTGTTTTATTCATAAAGCTCGGGCAATCCGCCCGAGACTTAGGAAAAATACAACCATGAGAATCAACGGTATAATGTAAAAGCTTAGGTACTTCTGTAAACCCATATAAAGAAATAATGGAATATTTCAACTTCTTTACAAATCTAATACTTTCGATCATCAACTTAACAGCCTCGAACCATGACATGGGAAATATTTTGGAGAGTCAATTCTTCATAAATTTAGCCACCAAAACCCGCTATGTGCGGGGCAAAAAGATCGACAGCCGTAACAAGGCGCCAAAACAGAGCGACATGCGACGGGCCCCTACAGAACTGGCGGATATGATTACGCCACATGTCATGGATGTTAAAATGCTGCTTATTTGAAAATAAAATCCTCAATGCGGTAAATTGTGAGATAGACACATTTTGAAAAGGGATGCATGAGGCATATAACCAGTTTTGATCACAAGTATGTCTTAGAGATCGCAGCTACCCACCGTGTGGATCCGTTGTTGCAAAATAGAATAGTATAAATAAACAATGTAACGTTACGTCAAGATGAACTAAATAAGGGGACTAAACATTCTTGAGAGGGGAATAAACAGACCAATATGCAAGTACACGAAAAAACAAACTAGGAAAAGGTGAATTTAATAGATTACCAGCTGTGTTATGTGACGAGAGTTTCCCCCCTGGTTGAAAAAACCACTACTAAAAGCTAACGATAACAGTTCTGCAAATTGGGCGGCAATCCGCCGCCGGGTCCCAGATATTTAAAAACACTAATTGACTAGCGATCAGCTAAAGTTTGGCATGTTGGACGTCACTCCGTCGTGTCCAAGTATTTCAAAACACTACCCAACTGGCGAAAGGCTAACATATTTACATAATGGACGGCAATCCGCCTGGTTCTGAATATTTCAACACTAGCCAGCTAGTAAAACTAAGGGTTTGCTCGTCATGCTGGACGGCAATCCGCCGATTTCCAGATATTTTAAAAAATTTGACCTGATTTCAAAGCGGCCACAAGGGCTCCCCGTATATTCTTGTTACAGTAACGTTTATATATAGTAGATGGAATTCCCGTAGTTTGACAAATGGAGAACGTCGTAATCAAAGTAGGCGGCATAATTACCGCCACGGAACCGTAAAAAACATGGAAACCGTTCGCCTGTCACGTGGAGTTGTATGGTAGGATGGAATCTCGGCAACTCGCCAGCTATTGTCGGCCGCATTTTGGGCTTATGTGAATCAAAAGTTATTGACAACCCGTAGGTGTTGTATATCATACAAAATAAAACTGGAAATGTTACAGAATGAACGTCGCGACGCCAGGATTGGTTCATGAGGGGATCTCGGCAGCCCGCCGACTAGCGTGCCAACCACCGCCGTGCATCAAATTTACGTGACTCCGTATACACAGGAGTTGAAACGACGTTACAAAAATTCTGTAAAGCGTGGCAAAAATGTAGAGCCTGGGTTCCCAAGGCGAAAGGGCCAGACTCGAAGTAGACATTTAATGAGACGAAGCACGTCAATGAATAAGGCTTCACAAAGAACAAACGCGTCCGACGTCTAAGTTCAATAGAAGTAACGGTTATGAATATGGTAAATAGGATAGTCCCGAGACGACAATCAAGAAACCAACGGGGGATCACAAAGAAGGCTTCCAACGCCAAAGCCATCATAGAAAGGACTTACCGGGAACTATAGGGAGCAGGCGGAAAAACTTTTGCAAAAAAATCGCAGGAGATCTCAAGAAGACGAACCTTACGACAGCGTGGTTGGGTTTTTCTGCCACGAGGGTTGACTCATGAATATTAATTAACTGGCTCTCCCAGCTCCGCGTGCTCGGAGCGTGATCATGAATATTCAAAAGCATGTGCGAGTAAACCACGGAAGCTCATGAATATTAAGTAGTGCAAGTCTCGCAACGTTTTGGCGCCAAAATCCCCAGCCTTGCTCGGGCCGTTCAAAATCAATATGTCCTATCATTAGTTATTTTAAGTTGACTCCTGCCTACATGTGGTCTGTCCTTGGTGCTGATTGGCTAACCCACTTTTCCCTCACCATCTTTGTTAATGGCACTTGTAGCTCTTGAACATTGTCTTGTCTTGCATTATCAATAGCTTAGATAATGTTATCTTTCTGGAGGTGTTATGTTCAATATTTATTTCTTCACAGCCCTGAAGAATGGTTAGACAAAAGGGACTCCTGCCTTGTTTATTACATCAATGACATCAAGAGGTGAGTAATAAAGCCTTCGGAATGTAAACCATGCCCTACAAATCTCATATGTAAATACTGAATCAATACAATACTTCATGTATACAAGAAGAATCTCATATTTATCTCATTTTAATCAGTTCATTGGCCTCCGTCCATCTTAGAGACAATGGGTTTCGGTCATGGTCAAAATCTTCTTTAATGGCTGAACAAGCCAATTCTTGAGTGGCAGCCTCTACCACATGCTGCACAGTTGAAGGTGGTTGTGTTGGTGGATCCGTCTTCTGTTTTCAAGTTTCCCATGTATTCAAAATAAGCACACACACACTGTTTCAAAGCCACATTCTTTTGAACCTGTCCAGTGTGCCCACCTGCCTGACATGCCTTGTCCTGTTGATGAAGAGTGGCAGTGACCACATCACACAGCTGCTGTCGCTGCCTGTCACCAGGGAATCCTGCAACAGCTTCAAGAGTGGTGCAGATTCCTTCAGCCCTGCCTGTCCTGCAGTCATTAAGAAGGTTTATGTATATTTTTGTTTCTTTGTTTATTACCTTCGCCAAGAAGGTTATTTTTGGGTAGCGTTTGTTTGTATGTATGTAGAAGACCAGAATAACTCAAGAACGCCTGGATGGATTGTATTGATATTCGGTATGTGAGTAGGTCTTGGTGAGACCTAAAAACGATTAGATTTTGGCCCCCCTCGCGACCTGTTATGGTACTGCAGCAGAACTTCCTGGTTTGATATCTCAAGTTCTGAACATGCTATGGTCATGATTTTTTAGTGGTAGATAGCTCTTGATGCCGAGAGTAGGTGGTGTATGTTTGGGCCCCCTAGCGGCTTGTTTTGGAACTGCAGAGCAGGTTTAGTGTCAGACTTTAAAAGGGAATAACTCAAAAAGAGGTTAACGAATTGTTATGATTTTTGGTATGTGGATAGCTTAAGTGATGCTTCATATAATGACATATTAATTATGCAAATATTTATCTAATTTGCATAATTGATTAGGAAATTTTATGAACATGCTCAGTTCCAGTATGGGACCATTGCAACATGTGACACCTGTAACTGAGAAGGAGAAGAATATTGATTGATATATATTATGCAAAATAATACCTAATTTGCATAATTCATGAGAAAATGCTACAATTTTATTGTGGTAGATGACAGTAACTTCTTACTTGTAGCATTTGGAAGTTATGTACGGGTGAACACCGTTGAACATTAATTATGCAAATGAGGGTCTCATTTGCATAAGTTATCAGAAAATGCGATAAAAGCCTTCTTTCTTAACATAGATTGTGTACGTCTGGTGTCTGGTAGAGGAGATGATCAACTGATACAATTTATGTAAATAAGAACCTTATTTGCATAATAAATGATAAACAATTAAAGCAGCAGTTGTAAAGAAAGGTAGGATTATTTGGCGAAGGTATGGGGTCGTGGAACTCTGGTTTTACTTGAGCCAAAGTTCAAGCCAGTGTCCGTCCTTTAATGGAGTTTTACTGCTGGGGATGGACAAAAATTTTGCCCATTCCATCCTCTTGGCATGTGAATATTCTAATTGAACCAAGCTGAGTCTTCCAGCTTACCAGTTATGCCACACATGACGCTCTACCAGTTATGCCACACACTACCAGTTATTCCATACACATCTGCATCTGTTCTTCCTGAAATAAATTTAGTTGATTTTCCCTCTCTCTACACATAACCACTTTCTCTTCCGCTATGTAAAGTGTGGAAGATTCTGAAGGCTCACTCCTGTCAGATGTCCCTTTGTGATCACACCCCCTAACAGATAGCAGCAGTTCTAAAGGAGATCCCCAGTGCTGAAGCAACACAGTTCCTGCAGAAGGCACAGAGCTGGCTAGTAGCTGAAAGCTGGAGCAGTTTACTGTGTGTGGGAAAGTCTTGTAAGAATAAGGTACTTGGTACTCATCATGCTTTATCATCATTTTACAATGAGGCTCATGAAAGAACCAAAAGAATAACATGATTTGTAATAGTTTGTTGCTCTCATAGTCATAAGCATTGTTGATGATGCATTTTTTTTTTTTCATTTTTTCTGTTGTTTATTAATGATATTATACTTGTTTGTATATATTCATCATACCTCAAATACAAAATGGTTAAGACACAAAGTTTAAGAACTGCAAATAGCAAATAAGCAGAACCATAGCAATTAAGCATAAAGGTCATTCATACTCCTTCACATTGCCTGTGCCAGGTTCAGTCATGTATGTGTTTATTTATTGTACCTCAAATACACAATGTTAAAGTACTGCAGAATACCATGGCAAATAAACAGAAAGGCCATTATAACTCCTTCACATTGCCTGTGCCAGGTTCAGCCATTCATGGATGTCCTGTGGAAGGTGATAGCAGAGATCTCGCCACAAGAACTCGTAAACATCCTAAAGGCTGCTATGGAGGCAGTTGAGAGAGTATGTTATATCGTACATGTTTCCTTTATTGAATTTAAGTGACTTTTCTTTATTTCAAATTTTAGTAAGGTCACAGCCTTTCCAGACATTCCTTTTCCTTTACTTTATTTTAGTGATCATCTTGCACTCTGATATGGAAGGTATGATAATGCCATCTTCTCAACACAGGCAGAAATATCCCTGTAACACTTTGTTGTCTTTATGATTATTTTTCCAGAAATTTAATGTCATCAGCGTGACCCCCTTTATGCGTAATGTGTACGTCAGCTGGCTGTTGCGCGTCAAGGATGCCTTCCAACTGGCCAATCAGCTGGTTCAGTTTGGCCAAATTCTCAATGGGACCTTGCGGGTGCTAAAAAGGAAGAAGCCTCTCACATAGTAATTAATTTTGTATATGATTTCTTAGTCCCTCCGTTGAACCATGTAACAACTTTCTGTTCAAGGGAAGCTAATGTTTGTATCTGTTATATCTGTTCTACCTGCTCTACCCTTTATTTAGGATATTATGTAGTTTATTTGTCTTGTCATTTCACTTACTTATTTCTCAGTTCAACTCTGCCCATCCCATCTCTTCTAGTATTCTTGAATTGGATCTTTGTAGCTACCTATCTATCTGCATTTATATGATACAGTCATAAGGTAACTAAATTACATTGTCTTAAACAATTGTACATGTGTCTTGCAAAGAATATGTAGAACAAGAGCTTGCATTGGAAAAGATATAATAATTATTCTTTAAATGGCCTTTTGTTTCAGTGAGGTCAAGGCCAGCGGACTGCTTCGCAACCTCCCAGACAAGGAGAACCCACTGAAGCCGAATCCGTCCATGCAGAATGCCAAGAAGAAGGGGAACGGGGCCAGCCCTAACCTATCGAAAGCGCTCAAAACCCTCAACATTTCCAACAAAGGATCTGGAACAAAGAAGGATGATGCAGCAACTGTGCTGATGAAAGAACTAATCGCCAAAAGAGCCTCTCCTGATGCAACCCCCATGGAGTGGGCAGAGAGTGATAATTCAGTCAAGGCCAGCAGACACTTTCCCAGTGCCGCAAGTGTCAAATCTACTGGAAAATCTACAGATAAACACAGTTATGGAACACGAAGCAAAGACAAAAGTACTGCACAGAGTACAGGTTCATGTGCCTTAGCAAAGACAGCACTTGCGTCTTCACCACTGACTACAAATGCCCCAGTTACAGGACCAAACAGCAGTGCTTTGCCTTCTTCTGGCAACACTGGAGGAGACCAAAAGGGAGCTTCGCCTGAGTTGACGAACATTGTGTCAAACATCCTGGGTTAGTCATCACCATGTTTAAGTATCATAATCATGCTGCAAGAGTTCTAGTCTGTTTGATATCATGAACGTTGCCCATCCAAAACAGCTGATTTTTTTATATTTTAATTGTGTTACATGTTTGTGCTTTGATAACTTTCATAATTGAATGTGATACGCTATTTTAGGTAATGAGTTATTCACATTTCTCGAATCAAGTACAACAGATTTCAAGGGACTCATAGTATCATACAGTCATGTACCTTTATTTTGTACTTTGTGTAACTGAGTTGTTGCCATGCATTGTACCGTGTACAGTTGTCATGCAATTAAGTTCTCTAATCCATTTTAAATTAATGCCACATTATGTTGAAGCTATTGTAAGGAAATTTTGCTGGTTGAAATTAATCCTCAAACAAAAGACATTTCCAAGTAGATTTTCCAAGTCCTCGCTCCTCAGTGTCTCCCCAGTTTTGAAGTGACAAGACTACATGTTCCTGTTTCTCCACAGAACTGACCAAGACTACAGGAGTAGATGGAGCCTTTCAGCTCATCATTGGCAGGATGACAGGGAAGGTGGCCTCTTCCTCACCGCTGGCAGAAGACATTGTCTCCAAGCTCCTTAAACTGAAGGGACCCATCAACCTTAAGATAGGTTAGGAGGTTATTTAAGTCATTAATACACTTCAGTACTTTCTTGTAGAGTACATGTACTGTGTTATATTGATCTTGTTGCATACTCTTTCTTTGGCTTTGTACGTTTCTCATAAGATAAACCTCTAAGGTACCTGCCTACCTGCCTACCTAGTCCTGTTGGGGAGACAATATTTATACCAACAAATAGTATCTTTG
Organism: Branchiostoma floridae x Branchiostoma belcheri; assembly: GCA_019207045.1. Taxonomy (NCBI): domain Eukaryota; kingdom Metazoa; phylum Chordata; class Leptocardii; order Amphioxiformes; family Branchiostomatidae; genus Branchiostoma; species Branchiostoma floridae x Branchiostoma belcheri. The sequence continues at coordinate 22,631,703 of CM033035.1, read as the reverse complement.
ATAAATGTCATATGATAATGAGAATGGTTACAACTATAGGCTGAATTTTACATTTGATACATAACAAGTATATTGCAATACATTACAAGCTGACTTAAAATCTTCAAACAGATGAATAAGATATGCCTAAAAGACTCAAAACAGCATGAAGAACATTCTGCTTTAAGACTTGCACCAACTTCAGGTAGCAAGTGTTTTCTCAATCACTCCGAGCTTACTATCAGATTTCCTCTAAGACATACTATTCTTCATCAACTGCAGGCAACAATAGACTGGTGATCAATGCACAACTCACAGCATCTTCACCTGTAGTCCCAAATGTGCCACCACCCCAGCCTGCCCAGACAATGCCAAACCCAAGAAGTGTGACAACTGTGCCATATGTTGATCCAACAACTCCTAGCATCTCCCAGTCTGCCCCACAGCAGAGGTATGGGCTGACTGGTCCAAACCTTGCTCCATGCCCCATTTTACTTCTGTCACCAGCTACAAGTTCGATCTCCACATATGTACCAGGTGCCATGCCTACTGTTCCTCACGCTGGTAGCTTTACTATGTCAGTAGTACCTACATGTAGTGCAGCCGTACAACCAACCACCCATTCTACACCAGCTACTGGTGCCATATCCAGTGCTTTATCCACCACAAACATCCAGCCAACAAGGGGGGCCATGGCCAACAACAACACTAGGCTGGAAACTGTCAAGCCTTCAAGTTCAACACAAGGACCAAGTGCAACATTTGCAGCGGGTATTTTAAAGCAGATCATATCCAGAATTGACAGTGACAAGGGTGCAGCTTCAAAGGTGGTCAGCAAACCAGAAGAGTCTTCCAAGACACCAACATCAGACCAAATATCATCTACAGTGCCTATGGAGGCCCCTATGGAATCAGATTAGATAAACTAAAGTGGATCTAGCACAAACAAGGCTACTGACTACGTTTTGTTGCATGTTTGGGAAAAATGAATCTGAAGAAGGATGCATCCACTTATGCCAAGCCCATCTCTTACATGTATGCAAATGTATTCAAGCAATGGCCATGGCGTACCCACCTTTGATCCATGCTTCTTGCTGTATTGACCTAACAAAACACAAACCAGTCACCAGTCAACACTCTACTTCGTAGGGAGAGAGTTATCAGCCATTCATGTTACTGCTTCACTGTAGTCTGTGATCTGATTTGCTTGTGACAGCTGCCCAGCACTACTAATGCTGAAAGCAGGGTTGTAGCCAGCACCTGTCCTTCAGTCCTTTGAAGGAATTTTGCAGCTGGGGACTGAAATAAGTTTTCCCCATTCTGTCCCCTGGGACAGACAAATTGATATGTAAAGATATAAAAAAAACTGAAACACATGTGTTCTTCTTCACCAAAACAGATGCCATTGAACAGCTTAGTCTAAAAGCAAAATTTGCAACTCAAAATGCAGGAAATAGTGTTTCAGAGGGTCTTGATTTAAAAATTTTCAGGGACCCAGACCCCCTAGAAATGAAGCGCAACGTTACGCAACGCGCTTGGTGCTCGATAGGATTCCCATTCAAAATCAAGGGGACTGAAAATGATTTCAGGCTGGCTACAACCCTGGCTGAAAGTTATGCCAGAAATGCAGGTTGATACATGTATGCCAGTGGCATTGCTTGATTTATGCAAGCAGTAGGCCAGTTTTGTTGTGAAAACCTTGCAGTTTGTCATGACTACCAGAAAGAAGAGAGCTTATCCTTAAAGATGTTTACATGTACAATGTATTAACATGTTTAAAAAGTATTTTTTCTAACATCATAGAGTTTTACCATTACCTACTGTACATTGTAGACTCTTTTGTCTACTTAACGTTACATGTAGGGTTTTGTTTTGTTTTGGGTTACTTAGGAATTAGAATTGTACTAAAACTTTATCAAACAGGGTCAAGAAGTAACTAAGCAGTTTACACCTCCTATATTTGCATGTACATGCACATGTTGGTTCCCAAAAGTTTTAAGGAGCTTGTTTATTTTATCATAAAGTACAATATTAGGAGAAGTATTGCAGATTATTTTCTGTTGCTCTCACTGTTAAAATTATGTTCTACTGTGCTTAACTTGCTGAATGTAGATGGGTGCATTATGCATTATACTGTATTGTGGCAAGAAACAAGGAAAGTATATATTAGAGCACATACATGTGAAACCACCATTTATTTCAAGCTTATGATTCCCATTGAAAAATCGTGCTTGTTTGCCCAGAAGTCTACCAGAAACAAATACCTATGATACATGTACATGCGAGGGTCACAGTCAAGCGTTTAAAATCCATATGCATGTTGTAGCTTAAGCAGAAGCCACTTTTAAGCCATAACCTTTTAGTTTTAGTAGTTGAAGTTATATTACAACCAGCTAAAATCTGTTTTATGTTTATGTTACCAGTAGTTTAGATATCCCTTTGCCATATATTGCACCAGGCTATTGTTGACAGTCTGTGAGATGTGTCGATGTACATGGTATGGAGAAGACAAATATACATTACCTATGTTTAAACCAGACCTCCCTATACACTAGAGGCATATGCCAGTATATTTTAAGTTGCTGGACTCAAAAACTACCATTGCAGCTTTGCTTTAGTCTTCAGCATTCTCCTTGTGTTGCTGGAAAAATAGTAGAAATTGTATGCATAGACTTAATAATATGCCAGAGTTAGATGGCCATAGAACTTAGATTTGCAACCATGTGTAATTCTATGGCAGACTAACTCCTCTTGCATATCATTAACTCCATTTGGCCAATTTTTCCTATATTTCCAGCAACCCATAGAGTCTGTTAAAGACAATGAGGTTTAGATAGAAAGTAGCTTGTCTTTTACTAATTTACTTTGTTGCACCTGTTTGTCAGGATACTATCATAACATTGTTCTGATTGTTTACTCAAAGGAAAAGAAGTTCATCTACTACTACTACTGTGTGATTGATTCTTACTCTCCAAGCAGAGGTTAGGCTCCGGTTGTTTTTTAACGTTTTTTTTAGTCGTTTTTATCGGGCTTTCTATTTTGTCATTTTTTCTTACTGTGTCCGGCCTAACCTCTGCCCGCACTGACCTATACACCTTTCTCACACGGCGGCCATGATAGATCGAAGAAGAGGTCAATGAGGCAAACAGACAAAACTTATTTCTAAAATTAGGTGCAATTTAGTTTTCCCCAAACCACACAAATTTTCATGATATAAGATAGAATAATAAATATTACAAGAAGTGTTATGCACCGAAAGATGTAGCAATGTAGAGTAGTGTAGACTGACCCCATAGTCCATTAAGAGATGCAAAATAAAAACATAATAATGCAAATTTTTAACGAATTTGCAGCCATTCACTTATTGGTCGATTTCCTAATTGGCAGGCTACCATTGGTCGAACTGCTAATTATGATGGACAGCCTTTTGTTTGCCACATTGAACTCGTTTTAGATCTATCTTGGCCGCCGCGTGAGAAAGGTGTATAGGCGGAGCAAACCTATTTGATTCCATTGAAAAAAGGTGCCAGAACTCCTCCTTTGGAACCATCAAATTGTCATTAGGGGTAAGGATTTTACGGCCCGGGATTATGACACGTCCTGCATCTTCAGCCCGGCTGCGGAAGCCACCCGCCGAGTCTCCTATTCACCTAACACAGTGACCTCTAATGACCTCCACCCGTACGCAAACGTACAAATTTCTAGGGCAGAATTACAGTTAAATTCATAGCGTCAAAAGTGCAATATATAAGGCATTCTTTGTGAGCTACTACAAATGAAAAAATAATTCGGAATCAAACCCTCATTTACAAGATTTCACCGCCACCCGTGAGCGTAAAAACAACAACATAGAAAATGGCGCCGCCCCTGTCTGTGTGGCGTGGTTCTCACAAAGTCCTGCAACATCGTATCAAGGTCGCCAAGTTTCCGGGCCCTGTCGATGTTTTTGTGCGATAAGTTTGCGATCTCGTTTGTTTCGAGGCTGGTGACTTCTTTCTAAAACGCCTTCTTAATCGATCGCGTGGCCGATTTGTTGATGCGATGTCTCTCCCGAGTTCGATTCTTCGCTGCTAAACCTGGATGCAGAGTTTCGTCCTGACTTCCGGACTATAGTCGCGATTCCAGCTATGTTTTCTCTTGCCGCTCGCCACCTGCATTGCTTTCTAGACCTTTTTATTCGAGACGTCAGTATCTAGTAGTTTGTTGTCGTTGTTGTGTCGGCAGCTGTAGTGTCCGCAAGATTTTATAGCTGGCCGCCGGCCGACCAGAGTCGGCGGCCGTCAAGCGTGTTTTGAAGTTACCGCGTAGGTACGCTTGTTTATTATTCAGATTCAGAACCATATGCAACGCCGGCGTGTCTGTTATTTCTATTCATGTATTAATCGGACTTTAAGCCTGTAAACTGCCGAGTCTTATTTTCAGGGGAAGGTGAGGGTCCTTCCTACTGATAATTTTCTTTCAATTTTTAACACATCCGACTGAGAATTAGCACCTATTTCACATCGGTAAATAAAGTTCCGTGAGCTACTCCATTTTCCCCCAAAACGCTATAATTTCTAACCGTGCGTGAGATTAAATAGATTATAAAGTATGTAGCACAAGCTTCACAACAACAAAATTTGTAATGGAATTCTGACAGAGGCTTCGAGACCACGACAGGAAACACTGGCACAGCGGGGGAAGGGAAACCCTTGGAAGCACTTCGCACGTCCGTGGTAAACGGCTGTAATCTGCTGAAGTGATTAGGTTTATGGCGCTTTGAAAATTGCGACTGCGGGCAGAGGTTAGGCCGGACACAGTAAGAAAAAATGACAAAATAGAAAGCCCGATAAAAACGACTAAAAAAAACAGCCGGAGCCTAACCTCTGCTTGGAGAGTAATTGATTCTCACATTTTGCTCAGTACCTCACTCACATACACACACACACACACAAACAAAAATGGACTCAATCTCATATGGACATAAGCACACACAAACACACTCTCGCATGTATGATCTCGGACATACAGACTCATGCACACACACACACATGTATCATATTATCTTCACATAGTGTTGATGTATCGTACAGTCGCAACACCGTTACAAAAAAAGACAGTCAATGATACATTATGTTAAGTTTGTTAATTGCAGATTTTGCCCTGCCCTCCGAGCCCATGTCACCACAGTTGCCATCATGATCCAGTAGAAAGTCGGTGTTGTCGTGTTGCCCATAAACGTTTCCCATGGACTCAGCTTACTTCTGTAGATTTATCACCACTACCGGCTTCTGGGTCACCACTGTCGATACTGTCCGCATTTAACTGCTATTGAATTTCTTATGCCACGTCACTGAACTGATGAGTTATAGGTAATTATGGAATTTGTCCTAGCCTTTTTCTAATCAATGCCAGTGCCAACTCCAAATATACCCATTGTCAATACCAAGATAGGTTTAGAAATGATAATACTTGACTACTACATGTACTCACTACATAGTTCACGGACGTTGCCAATGAAGTGAATGACATGATTTGTATAGGATGAATAAGACGACTTAAGTGGCGAAGACTAAAAAAAAGAAATAGGCCGCATCCCACTGTTGACATCCGTTGCTATGGTTACCATTTTAGACGAGTGACAACGCCCGTCGTAATTTGAAACAAAAAGCATCATTGTGTCTAGGATTAACCAAAGAGGGTTTTAACCGCATTGGATTAACTGAACTGAGGTTGTATATGCGGTATGCATATGTGTTATATACGTCAGAGGTGGCTTTTGTTCTCGGGTCACGTGAAATACAGTTACCTTTCGTCGACGTCACTACCGCTTATCTATCGACTGATCGTGGTCAACAAATATCACGGGACAGGGACGAACAGTTGATGTCTAATTCTGAAACCTTAAGCGCTGGCGAATTGAAACAAGGAAGGAACAAGAGCAGTGGATGTCTTGATAGTCCGTCTACAACCATTATCAAAGCATTGCCTTGAAGCAATAGCATGGATGGCGTTTCCATAACCCGGAAGCAACATTGCATACTACCAGTAACTCATCCTAACTGGAATTCAGATCTTTATGTCAGTGACGTGGCACAATTCTAATTTCCAATCAGATAGAAGGAAGTCTTCGACTTGATTTTACATATTTTGAGCATAATGTACGTATTTCGGGAGAACAGAGAAAATGCCTAAAAGACATACAAACGCTATAAAGTCACTCAAGCCGAAGCCCTACATCTGCTCGGAGATATACACAACCAATCTTACCTTCCAGTTCTGACGAAAGCCGAATATCCCCGAGGTCCCCCGTATCCTCACCCGACCGCAGGGTATCGTGAAAACCAGCCGCTGTGGTCGGGGCGAGACTTCGGGGGCCCCCGGGACACCTCGCCCCAACCTCTCGCACCCTTCCGGGGTGATAGCGAGGCCGCTGACGGGACGAGGGCCCAGAAGCCGGGGTGTGATTCCCGAGGAGTGAACTCAACGGGAGAGTTACGAAGTAAGCATGAGTCCAGAAGGAAATGTTTGCTGAACCCACGACAACACCCACTTCCAGTCCGCCATGGCAGAGCGTGGAAGCGGGCAGCCTGGTGGCAGGGCTCGGAGGTTGTCTGACGTATCTCCAGGCAACGCTCACCTTTATACCCGTACCGTTTGGATTGCGCAACAAGGCGCAACGTCGCGGCATGCCATTGGGTGGTGGTGTCGTCATTAATTTGCTCTTTGCTATTTTGGTCTGGGGCTTATCACACCAAATGTGCACAGACAGCAACAAAATGGGGGTATGTAATCACAGATAGTCCCCATGCTACTCCACGATCGAAGCTCCAGTCTGATACTATTTAAAAAGTTTAGGTCTGTTTCCAAAAATTTGACAATGATATCCTCAATGCAATCAATCATGCTGCAATTATTGCTTTGTCTTTCCTTTTATATTTACGAAAAAAAAGTTTGGAAAAAATATACATGAATTCCAATCATGTTTTTAAAAGTCAAACGTTTTGTTGAAAGTCATTGAGCAAACCCTATTACAAGCGCCACCTTGCGCTTCACAGGTGTCACAGCCAACACGACAGGTGGTTATTTTTAAGCAGACGTTAGGAATGAATTCCGTGACATATCTTTCAACTGTTTCGTTTTCTGACATATAACGTAATCACTCCAGCGTATATCGAAAGAACGGGACAGACAGAAAGACTACACAAAATCTTCTTCCACCTAACGTCTGCTTGGAGATTAACAGGTGGCAATACAAAAGTTCGGCAATTTCCGTCGCAGATCGGAAGTCGTCGGGAACTTTCTATTGTGGAGGTGTGTCAAGATGGTGTCGGCTGCTGCAGTGAGTTGTACTCCGCCCCTCTGCAGTCCTCTGGGCCTGGACCCGGGGTTTAAAAGTACGTCTCCCCTCACTAAAAGGGTGTGCTATAAGAATATTGCGGTATTCCAATGATCATGGAGTAAACAAACGACTTCCTGTTGATGTTGTTGACGTGGGAGTTGGTGTGAGGGGGAGGGGGGCTTGTTGCATGCAGCTGCAGTGGAGCATGTTTTGTGTTTACATTGTGTTGGCAGAGCTATGTCTTCTGACTACAGGAATTTCTACCTGTACAAGCTGCCAGATGTAGAATGCATTCTAAAGACATATGCATAAAAAAACGCTGCATTTTACTCATCCATTGAATCACAATGCTTGTAACACAAGCTTTATTTGTTTACATGTAAATCACAAAGCTTGTACATGTAAACTAAGAGTTTACAAGAAGTTTTTCTTTGATAGAGGTGGTCAAATACATCAAGTCACAACCACCATAACACTTAAGATTGAAGACTTTTCAAGCAATCGAAGTATTCTAGATGATTCAGTTTTAATCTCTTGCATATAATCTTTTACAAAATTATTGATCCAAACAAGTTTTTAATGTTTAAACAACATGTTTGTGTTGTGTACAGTTGACGTGTGCATCCATGAGCCCCTGTTGGTGGTGCCGGTAACCAGGGGTGACGTTGCCGTGGAGATCGTGACTCTGTGTTCACAGCTGGAGCTTCTGTGTGAGAAGGAGATGAACGAGGTATGAACAATCTCCAAGCAGATGTTTGGCTTCTGCACATTTCATTTGATTTCAGCTATTTGTTTGGCCATATGAATACATACAAATAGGGCTACCCACTAGCTGAAGTCTTTATCCATGCATTAGTCAACTGTCATTTTGTTGCGACCTGTACTTAACCCAGTTGGTATATATGTACTATAAAGGTCTTTGTTCAATTTTATCAAACTTCAAAGGGCTAGCTCTGGTAACCGAATAAAGCACAATGTACAATGCAAGTGGTTGCAAAGCACACCTGTTACATGTGTACTAGGTAAATTATCATTTGTAGTAGATTAGTCAATCAGTTTGCCACATTTTATGTGGAGGTGGCCTGAAAAGCAAAATATCTGATTGAAATTGAAAGCTTTTTTTCCCCGCTTTGCAACACTGCAAACTCTAAAAGAGGAGACCTATATTTCTGTTTGTTTATTTCCTCTCCAGGGAGTTTCCAGAGAGTTTCTATCCCAGGACAGGTACAGGAAGTCCCTGAGCCCCACGTTTGAGTCCCAGGCCATGGTGCTGATAGGGAAGATGAGGGAAGCTCTGAACAGACTGCCACAGCCGCCTGCCTTCATACAGGTGGGTAGCCTGGTGCCCAGCCATATTATAGCTCCTGAGTCTCTTCTGAAGACAGAAGAAACTCAGGAGCTATGATACAGCTGGATACCAGGCTAACAGGTGGGTGGGCATGATCTCCAAGCAGATGCTCAATAGAAAAAATAAACTTTTGCAGCTACCCTGTAGGTTGTTGCTATTAGAACTCAGCAACCAGATTGAGTGTGAACCAGCAACGAGTGAGTGTGAACCAGATTAAGATACAATATTTTTTTTTTCATTATCATGACATTCAATAGTTACATTAAATAGTATTTTCTTGTCACATAACTGAATCAGATGTTGCCTGTGAAATATACAAAGTAAATATTGATACTATAGAACAAAGACTACATTGTTTTTCTAGCACTTGTCTCAGTCAAATTCTCTTTGCTACATACTGCTTAATGATATGATGAATGTTGTGTTCTCACAGGACTACTTACAAAGCACTAGTCTTGCCGGCATGTTTCCCCGAGCTGCAGCTTACATCGCTAATCCACAGACACTCTACAACCTGGGACAACAGGGCAGTATGGATGGTCAGTGGCTAGAGTACTCTCAACATTTATAATAGCTTTGAAGAAATATGCTATCTGCTATCCAAAGTAGCAGGAATGAAAAGAAAAGCAATATTCATAGTTGCTTTTGGGAACACATAATCTAGATGTGAGTTTGATTTGAGAAAAAACTAGGTAAGTCAAGCCTGCCTAAGTGCTTAGGCCAGGGACTGGCCCCTTGCTCTCTCCGTCAAGTATGTCCATGTCGTTTATATGCTCCTGTGGTCTAGTTTCCGCAGTCTTAAGACTCAGCCCAGTGTCTTTTGTGATCTGGGCCTTCCAATGCTTAGGAGGTCTACCACATTGTTTTAGGTTTTGAAACTCATGTTTGTAAGTCAAGCATGGCATTCCAAATATATACATATAGCCCTGTTTATGTAGATATAATATCTGCTGTGATGTATATATTGTTCTTACCTAGTATGTATTTTTCTTCAGAGTACTTCCAGCACATGGCCAGCCTACACCTGGTGTCTTCCATGTGTCGTCAGCTCAACTCAGATGTCAACAACCTCACCAACCATAAGTACATCGCTCACCAGGTGGCACTACTGTATGTAAGTGTATGCTTAACACTTGAACACTATGAAGCAAGTCATTGTATGGTGGTTAGCTTCTACACCCAAAGACTTTGGGTTTGAATCCTGAGTAAACTGTTTGTTTGTTTGTTTGTTTTTGCATATCCAGTAAACCACCTTATGGCGTAACACACCAGGTTTGTACTGAACAGTATAAGCTGCATATCCGGACAGATTTATTTGATACACTCACACTGTGAAGGACCACTACTCTTTTTGATAAGTGCGGTGGGTTCTTTAATGTGCTTGAGGTGTGGCAACAGCATGGGCTCCCAAACAAATTGTGACTATGGGACAGAAAAAAAATTAAAGCTGGAGAGTTCTTAAGAGGGAATGCTAAATCAGAGGTCTTGTGATAGAGAAGACCCACACCTCAAGCATGTTAAATAGTCCACCACATTGACAAAATGTATAAAAAAGGATAGTTTTCAATAGTTTCGAATTATAGTTTTATTCAGAAAACCAGCCTCCCAATATGTACAAAACAAGCTGAGTAACACTGATTTATACAATTGTTGTATGGAAAATACAAAAGAAATATAAAAGAATTAACAAATACAATACAAGACAAAGAAACACACAAACAAAGTCATGTGAAATGCCTTTCAATGAACACTAAATGTAAAGACAGTATAAAGACTTGTTGTAGTGTTGTATGGCTTGGTGCAAGAACGATTTTTTCAGGGGGAAACTTTTGTGTAATGGCCAGCCTAATGCCTCAAAAAATCCTAAGTGTTGTGTATTCCCTATTGCAGCAGTCCGTGAGTCCCCTGGGCAGTAGAGGTCCCCTGGCTGCACATGAAAAGGCCATCAAACAGAACTTCAACAACATCAAACAGGTCCTGACTGTGCCTCCAGACAGTGTGGACCCACCCAGACTACCTCCTGACCAGGCCGAATGGTGAGACTATCTTTTCCACTTCTGAGAGCTCAGAAGAATTGTGTGTTTGCATGTGTAATGACCCAGGAAAAAATGTTGTGTTTCTCGTTACTCGACTGACCCCTGCAAAAAAAAACAATTGCAGACCTTAGCCATTTTTGGATCCACTGCTGGCAAGGGACTTGAAATTTTTCATTCGACTTCTGATTGACTATAGATTTTTGAAAAATTCCTGTATTTCACACAATAAATTTATTGCAAATTCTTGCCCATGGGCTAATTGCAGGTACAGTCAAACCTGTCTATAGCGGCCACTCAAAGGACTGGTCAAAATTGGCCACTATAGAGAGGTGGCCACTATAGAGAATATGCTAATTAATTGACCACAAGCAATAAGTTACACATGGTTTTAGTACCCACTGATCTTTATTCACATAATACAGTACTGTACATGTACTGCAATGATTTTTACACTATATGTATCAAGAAAACAAAAGCTATAAAAAGTTTTAAATGTTCTACAGTTGATATTGTCTGAAGAGACCGGTATCGTCATATTTCTTTGATCTTTCGTCTTGTATCCTTTGATACTTCGCCGTCCGTGTGTTCCCACTCGCGTTCACACGTCAGATTCGCCCATTATGCTAATGTGTAAGAATGAAATCCACCATAGTCTGAAGCTCATATCATTTTGTCCTTGTAACAATTTATTTAGAAAGTTTTTGTGATGTAAATTAACCTAAGCGATAGTGTATTAGAACGTAACTTTAACACAATTTACCTCCGTAATATTGGTGTCGTCTACTGACCTTATATGACCTCGTTTGTCAGCGGGTATGGTTAGCGCCAGTTTACGAAGTTTTGTTTTGAAAATAAATCAAAGAGGTTTTAAATCCGGCGTAGGGTGACGATGCGGCTGCTGTATGGCCAAACGGTTGCCGAAGCATAGATCAGCGGTCCGCGTGGCCGTAATCGGCAGTGTTTTTGTACCTGCAGGACCGGAAATCGTGTGGCCGTGGCCGCGTTGAACAGGTGGCCGCTAAGCCTATTTCTTAATCATTACGAATCCAAGGGACTGACAAAAAGTGGCCACTATGGGCAGGTGGCCGGTATGCAAAGGTGGCCGCTAATACAGGTTTGACTGTAACATGAGAGATTCAAACAAATTGTAAAAACAATGGCCCAACTGTCATGCTGCATGCTGGTGGAGCAATTGAATCTGATATTGGAACCATTTGTTTAAAATGCACAGGGAATGGTTCTAATGATTACTAGAATCACATCAAGATTGAGAGAAAACCAGGTGTATTACTGCGAAAAATGTCATTAGATTGTGAAGACTCATCAGCCAATCGATTTTCATACTGTGCACAAGTCTATTGACTTAATTGTATGTTCATGCCGCGACGGGCAAAGTCGTTGATAGTATGCTGTAACGAACATTTACAGGAAAGTAGTATGCTTATACATGAAACAATACATGCGTTAACTATGCAAAGGAGTTAATAGAAGCTAAGCTAATAGAATAGTCAATCTTCTCGCTTCTTTGCACATGTGAAGATGTGTGAACAGAACACAAGAAGTTCAAAATATTTTCTTACCAATCAATGTGTTTGTTCCCACAGGATGAACTCCCTGACAGGCTCTCTCCTGACCACAGTATCAGGGTTCCCTCCTGAGCTGAGGAGACCCATGCAGCCTGTACTCAGCTTCCTACAGAACCATCAGTGACACAGTCTGACGTACATCTGCTTGGAGATTAGCAGACAACCACTATGTTCCTCAGGAGTTATGGGCTGATTAGTAATAGAATACGTTGATAAACGTTAGACATCCAGGTAATAAGATACGCCGAAAAGCAGATACTCAAAGAACTGGATATGATTTTGGAAACGGTGAGATGTTTCAGACGTCAGTGCCACTGACAAAAGACACCGGATGGTGTCTGAAATGTCTAGCCACTTCCAAAATCATCATATCCAGTTGCTTGAGTAACTGCTTTTTGGCGCAGTAATAGAATACTTACATGTTGGCAATCCATTCGATATGGGGCCCCTAAACTTTATATCAAGTGCATTAAAGATACATTTTACATATTGATATATTGATATAGCTGCAAACATGCCATTGCCAAAAGATCACAATGTAAGATTTCTTGACCACTCTTGTATGAGATATACATGTACCATATACATGTACAGGCACATAATGGAAACTGAGCTTGGATAAAATCCAACAATTTGTCAAAAGTTCTCTGCTACCATGTCCTCTCAATCCATTTTGGATAGAATTAGATTGAACTAAAACTCAAATTCAACTCTTTCAACTAATAGAGAATAATGTATTTCTTTTCTATCGTGCTCTTCAATTTCCTTTAGTCAAAAGATTGAATAAGATTTGGTTCATCAGCATCTTACTTTTATAGTTCATTGCATATTGGAGCTGATAGATATGTATCTATTTTCCTTGTTATGTCAGGAGCCTGTATGTATATTTTGATTCTGTTATCAATAATGCATATCATATATTTATCATTAAGTCATTATGTAAGTTGTATTTTCAGCAATAATTGATTGGATTGTATCTATTCAGACATCATTTTCAGGTGTAGAACCTAAAAGGTTTATAGTTCACATTAAAGATATGCAAATGAAATGCTATTGTCTACAATAGGTACATGACTTATTCTAGCATAATTTTTGTGGTTCTTTTGTGGTTCTTCAGTCACCCATAGTCATGTTTGTATTACCTTTGTCAAAAAGGATGTTTTGGTATTTTTTAAAAATATTTGTATATATGTATGTATGTATGTATGTTTGTATGTATGTATGTATGTATGTATGTATGTATGTATGTATGCAGGTGAGACCACGCGGCGTAGTCAACGACTTGTTCGGCTCAGGCCCAAGAGGTTTAGTAGCATCACACAAGAAGCTTTGACGAAGGGATTGTCATGAAATCTAGTGTGTCTTGTCCTTTAAAAAAAATTATAACATTTTTAAATTTCTGGCAGCTTTCCTTGGTACTGAAGCAGAACGTCCGTTTTTGATATCTCGTGTGTTGGACAAACAACTATCCCATTTTTGGGGGGTGGTACATCGCCATTGTGCACAGGAAGAGGTAACATAAGTTTGGGCCCTCTAGCAGCTTCCCTCGTAACTGCATGGGGAGGGGGGTTGCAGTTGCATGGTTTGAAACATAAGTTTGGGCCCTCTAGCAAATTCCATCGTAACTGAAGGGGGGGGGGTGCAGTTGTATATTTTGAAACAGGGATAAATCAACAAGGGATGAATAAACATGTTCTTGGAGGTGCGGCCAAAGTCAGTGCCTCATAAAATCAAGAACACACTCACAATTGTACGCCCGTAAACTTTGTTGAGGCTTTGTTCCTATGGTGATGCTAGTGTTGCAGTGCATTGCGTGACAGGGGTTACTCTTATTCATGTAATCAGAAAGCTTTGCTCGCCAAAGTAATCATCGGTGTTCAACCGAGGGGAAGAAGGCGCCATCAAGCGCCCACTCTCTCATTGCCATAAACATTTTATCATCAGAACTTTGGTTGTTTTAGATTCAGTGTAGAGGGATATCGTGGGCTAACCGTTATTGGAGATTTTCGTCTTAACACAATTCTGAATTGTTACAGTAAGATTTAAAGCGCCATGATGACTAGCATAATCCGGCCTCCGACGAAAGTGAACCGGTCAACGACCCGTGACACACGTGTTAGCACACACAGTCGCCTCAGGGCAGGGGAAAGTTTCTTATCAACCTGCACATCGAATCGTTTGTCAGTTACTTGCAGGGACACAGCTACAGCACTATAGTGGGGGTGAAGTCCGTCTATAGTGCCGGTGTAGGCTACATAGCTGCGCTTCTCCACTCAAAAGGTGTCTCAAGCATTCTTACAAGGTACGTACTGCCTCCTAGAAGCAGCTACATCTAGTAAGTGATGTTTGTTGTTTAAATCTACAGTAATGAGAGAAGGGTAAAGGGCACAAGACATTTTGCATGTAGGTCTGTAGTACTACATGTAGTAGGTTAGAGAGTTTTTCACGGTCATGGGGCAAGACACTCGTACGATAGATTGTTAGAGCCCAATCACACAAGTCGTGCGACCCTTGTACGATCACAAACAGGGCCTTGAGACAGTCGTGAACATGTGCTGCAAAACTTAGATGTCTTTTAACGTAAGATCCTAGGTCCTTGTCGGCGGTTGAGTCTGTCGCAACCTTAAAACGAAATCGACAACATCAAAATCGTACGACGACCCGCCGAATGTGACCACGCCGATATGGACAAACTATTAAGTGATGCAACCCCCTGCTTGGTATCTATTTATGTCGGACAACTATTTGCTGTCCATAACGTACTTGTCTAAAAGGTGACCCCTGAAGCAATCATGTGAAGACTGTAATGCTTTGGTGAGACACATTACATCTGGTCTTGCGCCTTCATAATGGAATTAGTTGTAACGATTACGCTTGAGTCAAGGAAACTGCGTATTTTGAACCTTGGCGGGCAAAGCTTACGAGACATTCACAACTCGAAATGATATGGTCACGTTACTGGAGTTTTTCGGAAACAGGGCGTCTACTAAACGAAATTCTAAACAGGTGTTGTCTTAATGTACCTTTAGCCGTTTTTGGAAGGTCCATTATTAAAACCTTAACACACATAGATCTAATCTCAGGATGCCAGAATATTGTAGCAAGAAGTACTCAAAATACAACATAACAAAGCTAACTAATTTTAAGTGTAAGGTGACCTATTTAGCTCGCCTGGTGACTATCTTTCAGGTGTTTACTAGTCATGATTAGCTGGTCTCAAACCATGTTATTAACATGTTAGTATGGTGATAGACAAAAGATATACGTGAAGAAGCTTTTACAATAGACTCGTTGTTCTTCGTATTTCAACATTTCATATGCATAGCAGAGATATCGATGAAAGCACCGGGCATTAAATATATCG
Source organism: Branchiostoma floridae x Branchiostoma belcheri (assembly GCA_019207045.1). Lineage (NCBI taxonomy): Eukaryota > Metazoa > Chordata > Leptocardii > Amphioxiformes > Branchiostomatidae > Branchiostoma > Branchiostoma floridae x Branchiostoma belcheri. Next base: position 22,616,069 of record CM033035.1, on the reverse strand, counting down.
TAGCCTATGTGCCTGGACGCTGGACATTGCTTCTTGTGAGGACAAGTACAGATATTATATGTGTTTACTTTAAGAGTCATTACGTGCTCGTTTGTCGTCTAATTATACCTCAGCATCTTGATAAAAAGTAGCTGTGAAGTTTGTCATCATTAGATCTATACATGTAAAGATGTAAATTGTACCCTGTTATATATTTTGTCTGACCCCAGCTTTAGTATACCTCTCCCTTGATGACGTCAATGGAAAGATTTGACCTTTTATGAACAAACAAAGGTTTAAACAAAATCTGTCGTTATGAGTGATTTCGACTTTTCCTCGAATTGATGACAATGGAAATCAAATAAACTGTCGGCCCGAAAATTCTATTTGTCTCGCGTGACGACAGAATATACGTGTTGACTTTGGCCTAATAACATGCTGATGGAATGTAACATGTAATACATATGCTGTCACTGCAGGGTTCTTGTTCTGAGTACATAAAATGGGGTCGCGTCAGGACGCCAAACATGACGCAACCTGTCGGACCATGATCAATGAGGGCACTGACCACTTGTCGAGCCAGATTTGGAAGGTGCCAAACACATCATTTATCTCTCTGTAGTCCCGATTTTTGGGGACTTACGGCCACTATGTACGTACGAGGGGCGTGCAATTAGTAATGGTCCTGACCCATTTCCCATAGCAGGAGATTAATGAAACTTGGCACAGTTATTAGTCTTTCTCTTCATAGGAATCACCCAGAGTTATGCATTTCTCCCATCGTTTGATGCAGCTCTGGACACCGATTTTGTAGGACACCCCAGGTTGGTCCTCCAACTGATGCCTCATCAATGGCACAAGAGGGACGACCAGGTCTGGGAGCTGTTTCCACAGACTTCCAGCCACGTTTGAATTCAGGATGCCAGCGTTTTACAAGGTCATATGATGGGGCATCATCACCATAAGTTTCATTTATTTCATCAAAAGTCTTCTTTGGTATGCGTCCTTTCAAATACAAAAACCGGATCACTGCGCGACACTCAACTGGTTCCATTTCACACCTGGTCCATTTCGCACCTGACTAAGTTCAAACACCAGTAAATCAGAAACCACAATTAGTTCAGAGCTGTCTTTTGCAACATAACCCATAGAGATATGAATTATTACACATACAAAATTTCATTTAGATCAGACAACTGGAAGTGGGTCAGGACCATTACTTATTGCACGCCCCTCGTATATGATATTATTACATGAGTCAGGGATCGTACTTATTAGATTGTTAGGTCAAACGATGCTGACAAGATTCAGAATATCGGAGTATTCTGAACGGTTAAAGGGGGACATTTTGTCGGTGGATTCTGAGAATATATGATAGGTTTGGGTCAAGGATTTTGTTCTTGGACAAAACAAACTGATAGAAAGTTCTGATAGGATTTTGTTTGGGGGAAAAGGGTATGGTAGAAAATCATCATGGACTGACACGCCCCGACACGTAAGATCGTGTTGTTAGAACTTTTTAGTACGATTGACTATGCGTGGACATACCTAATATTTTACCAAACCACGCGGGATTGAAATTGGAGAACTAACGTCATACCCTCTCCGACAAATATCAATTAATCGCACAGTTGGGGATTAAAACACCTGCTGCGTTACATTACAGTTCAACAAAGGGTCAGGGTTGTCAGTTGTACAGTAGATTTACTTCTTCTGACATTTTAACTGCTGCTTCTGACCTACAGGGTGAAATGGATGTACCTCTAATGACCTCCATTTGGGGAGACTCCCGGGGACAGAGCTCGTTTACAAGACGAGACGATGTCATGCACGTAGATGTTTTATCATGCTTTGGACATAAGTGTGCAATGGACCCGTGTGCATTACTTGTGTGGCCGTGAACCATCAAAATGTTAGATGAACCATCAAACAGTGCAGGCTCTGATATATAAAATCCATAAATCCATACGTAACATTTGTGTACAAGTTGTAATGTATTTCACGAAAGCGTTTGAACTAGGATTAGAAAAGTTTTAGCATAATCTGGAAGTATGGCGACTGCTTTTGGGCATGATTGTTGCATCATCAAATTGATGTGCAAATCTCTGTTCCTAGGTTTAGGGTAGAATCATTGATCTCATCATGACTAGGCTCGTTTTAATGGCACCAATGTTCTTGGAATTGGGGTTGTGGACAATGCAGCCATGACGGTGAGGGGATATTAACTTACGCGTATACGTGTCACAGAATCTACATTCTCTTGAAAGCTACACGCCAAAGGAAATACAATACAATGTACATGTATATCTTACTAGAGCACGCACGATTTCAGTATCTATTGGCCCGATTTATCATTTTAACGATGGGCAGTTAATAGGCCACCATTATTTTACGTCATGGAATGTAGATTTTTTATCAGTCACGGACCTTGACTTTATGACTTTATTCAGATCCACTTTTAGCTATTACAACAATGTCAAACATTGTAGGGTAAGGACGCAGATCTTGAAACCAGCTACCTATAGCTGACTCCAAAAAACTGATAAATAGTTTGTGATTGCTGCGTTTTTAATTGATAAATGCATAGATAATGTATCCACAGCACCACCTAAGGTTGTTTCCTTATGCACACTACATATTAGAGCCGTTTGAGTTTGTTTGAGGTACTTTGAGGTGTTTAGGCAGACCCTTATTGGTACGTAGGGCACAATGTACTAAGGGCAGTATGCACTGGATAGATACCAGGGCATTATGCACTGCAAAGGTATATAATTGCGAGCTTCACAAACTTGTGTCATTTACTAAGGGATGACTGCGGTGATGTAGATGTCGGTTAGCTGAGGAATGTCCGAATGAGTCCAATGAGTATATACAACTCCAGGCAGAAGGATTTGCATCATCGCTACTCTTTTGTGGTGAGTTCTGAGTTTAGACGTGTGGCTCTCCCCAGACACGGGTAACGTTACTCCATTTTACGTCTTATCGGAGGGACGGCCATAGCTGAAACTAGATACACATTTTCACCTGGTCGTGCCATGTAAAGTGCCTTTCCTAAGGGAACAAGATCGGTAACACGGCAGGATTCGAACGCGGGGCCTGTAGGTCTTGAGCCAAACACGCTGCCGATTACGCCACTCGATCTCACTATTTTAAGAGTGTGTTGGTTATGATAAATACAACCATATTGTCGAGTTCATTTAGCTCTACCAAATCACCATTAGTTGAGTTCGCTTAACTAAGAACTCGACAAAAGAATGTGTCACGAAATCCACGTTCTTTTGAAACCGACTCTCTCTCTCAGCCCTACCAAACTAGAGAATTTATTACATACCTCTCTCTAAGAAAAAGTAAAATGTCTCACTGGAGCACGTACGGATAAAAGGATTGTTTGATTTACAAAGGTGACAATTGGTAGTAAATGTAGGCCACCATCATTGTTTCCGTGGTATGCGGACATTTTTCAGTCACGCTAAACTTGTGTATCTGTTACCAAAGGGCAAGGTCGCAGACTGAGAAAACGGTCTGCAAAAAATGAAAGGTTTCAGAAATTCGACATGCCTTAATCGTATACGTAACACGTCTACCAAGGGCATGGTCTAAAAGTAAGAGAATGTTACGTTTATATCATCATGTTGTCTTATTCATTTAGCTGTACCATCTCATAAGTCATAATCTGTTCATTTTCATGGCCTTGCTGAAGAAAAATACACCATCTTGACAACTAGTGCCACTTTTACTTCACTGTATAAACAGTAGCTGGGCATGAACTGTTATTCTTTGTACCATTACAGATGCAGTGCCAACAGGTAGCCCGCATCATCCTGACCACAGTGTTCTGTGTACTTCTCTCCGCTGGTCTGGTCGTGGCCTACGCCTACGGTCTCCGCTTCATCTACACCGCCGACGGCTACCTGTCATTCGGACTGTACGGCGCCATCTTGTTTTTTCACCTCCTCATGCAAAGCATCTTTGCCCTTCTCGAAAATCGAAGGATCAGAACGGAAGTTCTACCCGACTGTAAGAACAAGAAAATCGCTTTGTGCATCTCAGCGTATCAAGAAGACCCGTTCCTCCTTCGCAAGTGTCTTGAATCCGCGCGTGACATTGACTACCAGGATCTCAAGGTCATTATGGTGATAGACGGGAATAAGAAGGATGACCTCTACATGAGGGACATATTCTTGGAAGTGTTCGGAGAGGAGGCAGAAACGTGCGTTAGTCAGCAAAACTATCACGTAAAGGTTCCTTTTAAAGTACAGCTGAAGATGGCAAACTTTAGTAAACCGAGCTCTGAAGTGAAGACTGAAGTGAAAAACGGAAGTCCTAGGATAGTGCACGGGACGAATAGAGCATTGGAGGATACGATACAGAACAAACGGTACGTTTGTGTCATGCAAAAGTGGGGAGGGAAGAGAGAGGTGATGTACACGGCGTTTAAAGCTCTAGGGAACACCGTGGACTATATCCAGGTCTGCGACTCGGACACCATCTTGGATCCACAGTGCACGAGGGAGATGGCGAAGATTCTTGACGCAGACGATTCCATTGGAGCTGTGGGGGGCGAGCTGCGAATCTGGAACCCTTCTGACTCGTGGATCTCCTTCCTCAGCAGTTTGCGCTACTGGATGGCCTTCAACATCGAGCGCGCCTGTCAGTCCTACTTCAACGTGGTGAGCTGCATCAGCGGGCCTCTTGGGCTGTATCGCAACGACCTCCTCCAAGGATTCGTCGATGACTGGTACAAGCAAACCTTCCTCGGAACACGGTGTACATTCGGCGACGATCGCCACCTCACCAACCGTATCCTCAGCCTCGGCTACGGCACCAGATACACCGTACGCTCCTTCGCCTACACCGAAACTCCTGCGCAGTATCTCCGTTGGCTCAACCAGCAGACCCGCTGGACAAAATCATACTTTCGTGAACTGCTCTACAACGCCATGTGGTTCCACAAGCATCACATATGGATGACTTACGAGGCTGTGGTGACGACAACGTTCCCTCTACTGGTCACCATCACCGTAGTCCGCCTCTTCTACAGCGGCGTCCTCTGGAACATCATTCTCGCTCTTCTGGTCATCCAGATAGTCGGTATACTGAAGTCCATCTATGCAAGCTTCTTACGTGGAGATGCCGTGATGATGTACACGTCTATGTACTCGTTTCTCTACATGACCAGTCTGGTTCCTATAAAGTTCTGGGCAATCATGACCATCAACAAGACCGGGTGGGGAACCAGCGGGAGAAAGAAAATCGTGACAAACTTTATGCCAATTGTACCTCTGATCATGTGGGCGTTGGTCGTATTCGGGGGAGTGGCGTACACGGTCGCGATGGAGTCTTGGGTAGATCTAAACAAAACCAAGATCTTGTATCTCAGCATTGGCTTCGGCGTTCTCGCGGTGTACTGGTTCATAATGCTGGTGCTGTCCCAGTGGAAGATCTCGTACAGCGGCCCCATAGACGTGCTGTCCAAACTGTGGAGCAGGCTCCGCAAGTGTCCGGAATTCCGTCCAAAACGACGTGTTCTAATAAGGAAGAACGTCTCACACTTATCACACCTATCGCCTAACACCTATCACGAGCCGCCCGGTCAGAGCCAGTTGCAGGACTGTAACGTTTAAAATGATTTCGAATTCAAACAGATCTTGAGAAATGCTCTGTGTTTACTATTCGTTTTTCCTTCGAATGTCCTGTATACGTATCGATGTAGGACAATATCTATATGTGAACATTGCCTAAAAATTAAATGGTATCCATTTCAATTTGTTCTCTGCATACGTATACACGTATAAGATTCATACACACCAGTTTCATGCCACATGGACCACAGATGTCCATGATTTTTGTAGACTTTATATTCGTCGACTGTACGTATGGTATCCAGGTTACCAGTTCTTCTCTACCGTTTTTGTGTGTCTTTGTGAAAAGAACATGATTGTTTACAGTTATACTGTTTTTGACATTGCGCACTAAAGGAATAAAACTTTTATGAAGCTTCAAAGGGTACCCCTAAATAGCAGCTTGTATTTTTGAACTGATTAGTATTACCAGACGATGTGGTTAGAACATTTAGTGCAGATATCATAAACGCCTTTTAGCGAGCTACTTGTTAGACTTTTCCGGGCTACCCACTTGTTCCACCTGGATGGTGGAAGAGACCGTCTGTCCTCTAGCGACATATTGGCAAACTACATACCTTATAATGATGAGATACCATCTGAATGTAAACAGACAGGTCATTCTAAGGATCACCACACATTGATAATTATCATCATTCTTTTCTCGAGTTCGGAAGCTACTACAAGCATTCAGTCTACAGATGTAACATTTCCATGACAGATTAGTAAGTATATCTAATTCAAGGTCTTCGTTGGAAACCACAACATTGCCAGACATTGTAAACTGTATTGTAGAATGTGACCTTTTACCCCCTCGTCATTTTACCTGCGCGTTGACTTGGAACCAATGCGCACGTTCCGCCCTTTGTGTCACTCCATGCCTTAGGCACGTACGGCTGCAACAAACCAGTTCTTAATGAGGGAAAACTCATTAAATGCCGAGGGAAGTGGACACGCATATCTATTATGGTAGGAAAAAAATGGAGATGATAGCCCACCTCGTGTAATTTGTGGATGAACCCATGACATTACTGAGTTTATTTGCAACCAGCTGGGTGTGATCGGTCGGAACGTGTCGAAGTAGTATTCAAAGTTTATCGGTCATAGACCAGAGACATTTTGCCGTCAGTAATCTTGGAAGTGTAGCTAATATTATATAAGTCGTTATAGTCGACGAAGCTACCAAATCAGCACATGTATTACAGGAATAGCCTCTACCAGGCTCCACAGGTTGCTGGAAAATTGTAGGATTTGGCTAAATAAGACAGAAAACAGGCCAGAGGAGTTAGATGGCCGAGGAGTACAATTTGCAACCTGTGGTCCACCTCGGCCATCTAAATACTCTGGTGTGTTTTCTGTCTTATTTGGCCGATTTCTATCATTTTCCAGCGACCTGTGGAGCCTGGTAGTGGCTATGCAGGAACACACCCCTTGATAGGTGAACGCCCGAAGCGCCCAAACCGTTTACAGTTTTACGTCTCTGTGTCTAACATGGGGGTTAATCACTTAATTTAATGGAGGACGACAACACATGTACGACACAACAACCATCAAAACAATGCCACCGTATATACACATGCTTGTTCCAAGCTTGTTTAAAGTCTGACTTCGACTTGATAGTTGATAGCGGATTGAATATTTCTCTTGGGGCGTTTTGGTTTAGACTGATGATTGATATGACAATATCATATTCAGACAAGGCATTACGTGACCATACGCGTGTATCCATCGGTGCAACGACCTGGTGTCATCTATTGCCAATAGAATTAACCACAATTCGTGTAGTTTAAAAAAATCCGATCTCCAAGCATATATTTTTTTGACGTTGGACGTTTTGAGAACATATTGGCACATTTTAGCCAATATAGATATCCTCTAACTATAGAAAGTGTAGAGCATGACACCTGCCTTTGTAGGCTGAGGTGTCTTAATTGCTTGACAACTAAATGTCTGAATAACAACACATCGTCTTTAGGGAAATACTTATAAGTCTTCAAATACCAAAGATGGTAAACAATCTGCATGGTGTCACCTTGGCGCAATGCCAGCACGTAACAGAGGCGTAAACTCTTCAAGCTATGCACCCGAACAACCTGTTTTGTACATACATTTTCTGTACAGACTGTACAACATAGGAAGATGGTAATTTTTGTGCACATCCTACAACTACAAGAAAAACAGACGAACTTATTGTGCAATCTTTGGCATATTGATATACATTTAGTATTCTAAATAATGTCTAGTAAATTTGTGCTAAGATGTGTTCAAGTATTTTATAATGGCATGTCAGTGATGTATGCATAGAATTGTTTTGTGGGTCATAATATCAGATTGAATATCATCTTTTAAAGCATGTACAGTTATTGCCATTTTACAACCTGACGTCATTCAGACTAGATCTGAAGAATACACGCCGCCATGTTCTCTGCAGGCGTGTCGCACATTTTCCACGTGAACAAACAACTTACTCGTACATTGTCGCAGGTCCCTTTATTATAAGGTCCGCCCAGGTCGGAAACACGTACTGTCTGTTCAACGTCTCGTCCATGGTGATGTCTTTGTGTGTTTAATGAGAGGTCCTTTTTGCCGTGTATTTGGTCTGTATTGTCACCATGATTCGCCAGAACAGAGGGAGTAAGAAGTATCGCTATGTGGTCAAAGACTCGGAGAATCAAGGGAGGGATGCAGGTAGGACGGACGGGACAGGACGGGGTGGCAGGTCCGCTGTCAGCGGCCAGAGGTACGGCTCAACCGCGACGCACACGACACGCTATGGATCCGGGGTGTCAGCATCGCCGTACGAGCTTCCACAGAGGTCCCCCGTGTCTGGTACCGTGCCACGGGACATACGGTACACGGGAGGGCGTGCGGCTGCTGCCGGAGGCCTCCCTGGAGCTTCCTCGGTCCCCTCCATGTCAGGCTCGTGGAGAGATAAACAACATGGCGTCCTGGGGAGGGGGCGGTCACCAGCAACTGGCATGGCCAGCGGGCAAGGACATTACAGACTCACAACAACAACTGGATTAGATGTGTTTACCACAGCGACAGGCCGGTCTGGATACCAACCAAGCAGACGTACAGCCTCGCCAATGAGGACCCCGGCTGACAGCAGGAGAGGTGCCACACAAGTTCGTCAGGGTGACAGAATGGAAGGGGACTTCCTTCTTGTTCAGGGGGAGATGGAAGAAATGAAGCGGGGAAGATATGGAAATTTCATCAGGTCTTCTACTCCGGCACACAGAGTTGGCACGCCAGAGCAAAAATACACAACCTCTGTCTATTCCACATCACATACGTCAGAGGTACTGAAGAGAAAAGCAACAGATGTCCATCCACAGACAGTTCGTGCTACTGGTATAATGCGATCTGGATTTTACACTCAACCTGCTGATGTAGCCCGTACTACGCTGGACGACAGGCCCAAGGAGTCTCTCTCAGCTCAAGGGTCGCTTGGAACGACAACAAGCATGACAGAAAGTATCAGTGAAGGATATGTTTTTGTTCCAAGGGTATCGGATCAAGAGAGCCAAGGGGAAGTCAGTTCAAGTGTAGATGACAAGGTTGACGTTTGTGCTAAGGCCGAAGACAAACCTGATAAAAAAGAAGATGATAGACATGACAGAGATATCGCTGGTGCTGAGGCCGAAGACAAAACTACTAAAAAAGAGGATCACAAAGATAGCAGAGATGTCGTTGGTGCTAAGGACGAAGGCAAAGCTACCCAATCAGAAGAAATTAAAGATGACAGAGTTGGCATTGGAGCTAAAGTCGAAGACAAACCTGTTGAAGTAGAAGGAATAAAAGACCCCAGCAGCCCCCATAAAAGAACCTGGGACGAAGCCATTGAAACCGAGGACATCGTTAAAGAGGGAACCCTAGAGCCACAGACTGAAGAAGAAAGCAAAGATAACAGAGATATCGTTGATACTACGAAAGAAGACAAACTTGCCAAAGAAGAAGAAAGTACGGATGACAAAGATGTTGTCATTGCCAAGGGCGAAGACAAACCTTCTGAACAGGAAGAAGCTAAAGATGACAAAGTTGACGCTGATGCTAAGGACGAAGACAAACCTATTGAAGAAGAACAAAGTAAGGACCCAAGGAGTCCTCATAAAAGAAGCTGGGACGAAGCCATTGGAACCGGAGACACTGTTAAAGAGGGAACCCTGAAACCACAGACTGAAGAAGTCAGCACAGTTCCAGATGTGATACCATCACAGGCCAAGGCCACTGTAGTCACGCCCCCGCATACTCAGTCCAAGGTCAAGATCCATCGAGCGTCTTCGGAAGAGGCACCAATCTCAACAGAACTTCGTCCAGCAGAAAAGGAGGAGCGCCAAGTCGAACCACCAGAGTCACTGATAGATAAAGACATCTTCAAAAAGAATCAGCATCAGGTCCGAGCCCTGGAGACAGAGGGAGAAGAGGAGACGTGCCAGACAATAAGCCCGGCGACCGAGAAGTCACCGATGCCTGAAGATGACGTGCAAGTCAAATCAAAAACAAGTATGGTTCCTGTACTCCATCCTCCTGATGTTTCAGCTATTACAACCCCGTCTTCAGGAACAGGTTCACCACTTCAACCTACAGTCTCCTACCAACAAGAAGAAACCATTGTAGGGGAAGCAGTTCCAGTTCTCTCTGAAGACACAGGAGCATCGGCTACACTTCCTCCGGGTACACACCCTACCATGTCTTTTATAGAAGGAGGAGACGAAGAACTGGTTGAAGAAACTGTCCAGCCCTTTCCTTCAAAAGCTAAGGCGATAGTTGTCCCTGAGGATCCCTCCCCTACGAAGGTGAAGGTCACAAGAAAAAGTTCACTGGAGTCAAAACCACTACCAGAGTTCCAACCGGTAGATAAGTTTGAACGCGAGATGAAACCACCAGAGCCATTAATCAAAACCGACCCGTTACTGAAGAACCAACAGCAGGTGAAGGTTCGGACCACGGGTGAAGAAGTGGAGACGCTTCAGACGTTTGGACCGACCGGAGAGAAACCAGACAGACCGGCGGGCGATGTGCCGTCTAGAGCCCGGGCGAGCCTGGTGGCGCCGCCGTCCTGTCCCGACGTGACGGCTTCTGTCACACCTTCTGCAGGAGAGGGCCAGGAACCAAGTCAACCTGGTCATGACAAACAAATTGTGAGTCTTCCTTTTTTATTGATAAATGAATAATGAAGACATTTACAGTGTACTTTTGTGCCCCACTGGGCTAAGTAAACTTGGCCAATCAAATACATGTAACAATGGTAACAATCATATACATTTACATGTATTATATACGTCTAATCTACTGTAGTACAATTTGACTTCATCTCGCTTCTTGGTAATTGCATAAATGTAGCTAGCTGTATGATTCGTTAGAGTTTGTTTATCGAATGCTGTAAGGAATATAGATTTCTCTTTACTATTCAAGTAACTGAAGTGGGGAAATTTACTTAACACATAGTCAAATAGAATGCTTCTATCGCTATCATACAAATGACAACCTACAGTAAGACGTACTTCATCTTCTAATTTACCTGGACTACCAAATTGGCAGATTTTTTGCTCTAAAGGAGTGTGATTATGTCTTCCTGATTCGATTCGCAATATATGGCAACTGCAACAGTTGTACTTGTATTCCTGCTACCATCCACTCAGAGAAAATGTAATCATTTATCCTGACCTTACTTTCAACAATAGGCAATATGTGTGCTGAAATCAGTCTATGATATGGTCGTGTAAGCCGTCCTTTGATATTAACAGTGAACCATTAATATCGAATGTTCAACGTGACAATGAGTGCATGCGCTACAATAATGTTCACATGCTTCTTTGGGTGTCTTAAGTGCGACCTTTGTCCATCACCCTTTAAAGACACTGTAGATATCTATAGGCACACTCTGCTACCTTCTCTTTCGCAAGAGAAATTGTATCTAAGAGATTGTTTGTTTTCAAAGCAGTAGACTATCCAGGTGTCACTTCAACTTTGGCCTTTGGTAATTATACACATGTACGCGGCATCATTATAAATTGAGTAGGGGTCAGAACTTGGAATCGTCCAGGTCAAAGTATTTAACAGACTCAAACGTAAAATTACATGTCTAACTTTTGTTTAACATAGGAGAATGTATGTTTTCAGATGACGGAAAATATTTGTTGAGTCTGTATTGCAAAAGAAAATTAAACTTTAAGTTTGCTGTTTCAAAGTAATTGCGTAGAAGACAAGGTGTGGTAAATAAAGAAGCTGTTCATAGTGTTTATTTATGGATGAACTCACACAGTCGTGGTGTGAATACTAATGCGTTAGTTAACCGACGCCGGTATTGACGGCCAATAATGAGTCGCCTAAATTCACTTTGACCAAATTTTGTTGGCACTTATTGGTATTGAAATTAGTATTGGGATTAACCATCGAATCACCAATGCAAAAAGCCACGACCATGTTATGTTCAAAACGTTGAATATAAAAATCAGAGGTTTTGCTGTAATACCAAGGAAAGTTGCAAGATATGTGCCAAAGTCAAATGTTTCAGCAAGCCTTGATGTAATCATTCGTCCACTATTACCACATTAGCAGGCCAGGTGAAACCAAACAACAGCAAATTTGACAGACATCTCGTTAACTTTACTATATTCATGTTCCATTTTGTGTTTTTTAATGTGTACCGCGTGTTACTTGTTTGTGTGCACTTACCTTAGTGACAGATTATTTCCAATGTTGCTATTGTATTATCACATCCTATAGGAAGAACAACGTTCAAATGAAGGGGTTGCTCAACCACCGGTGTTGCCACCAACAGGAAGGCCTCCTACTGGGGACGTCACAACGGGGAAACCAGGATCATCTCTTCCGTACCCCTCCTCGGACCAGCCTACCATGCCTTCTGTGCCACAACCGCCCCATGTAGGCACACAGCTACCCCCTCCTCCTGAAGGTCTGATCTCTTCCCCATGGCAGTACAATGCAGGGCTGGGCCAGCCTGTACACGATCCGTCATATCCTCCCGGAGCGCCCTGTGCTCCACACTTGCCTGGTCAGGCGCCCAATGCCCCGTTCTCGTCTGCCCCTTACCCACCTGGTCTGGCTTTCCATGCCCCTTACCCGCCTGGTTCGGCGTCAAATACACCTCACTCGTCTGGTCCCATGCCCGATGCCCCTTACCCGCCTGGACCGGCATCCAATGCCCCTTACCCGCCTGGACCGGCACTCGATGCCCCTTATCCACCTGGTCCGGCGCCTAATGCCTCTTACCCGCCTGGTGCAATGCCCGATGTTCCTTGTCCAGCTGGACCGGCCCCTGATGCCCCTTACCCGCCTGGACCGGCACTCGATGCCCCTTATCTACCTGGTCCGGCGGCAAATGCCCCTTACCCGCCTGGTGCAATGCCCGATGTTCCTTGTCCAGCTGGACCGGCCCCCGATGCCCCTTACCCGCCTGGACCGGCGTCCGATGCCCCTTACCAGCCTGGTGCAGTGCCCAATGCTCCTTGTCCACCTGAACCGGTTCCCGATGCCCCTTACCCGTCTGGACTGGCGCCCAATGCCCCTTACCAGCCCGGTGCAGTGCCAGATGCCCCTTATCCGCCTGGACCGGCGCCCAATGCCCCTTACCCACCTGGACCGGCAGCCGATGCCCCTTATCCACCTGGTCCAGCTCCAAATGTCCCAAACCCGCCTTCTTCGGCACCGTATCCCCCAGCTTCCCCCTCTCCATCTCCCTTCTACACCCCTCCGGGGGTCGCGTTTCCCTACCCGGGCCATCCCCCACAAGAAGTGAGCAGCGGTCAAGAACAGGCTTCTCCCGGCTCGCCATACCCACCTCCACATCCCGCCTATCCACCGAGACATGATCCAGTATTCCCCCCACAGCTCCCACAGGGTCCCTACCCTCCTTACCCACCCGTTCAATCAGCGTACCCCCCACAGCCGTACCCGCCAGGTCAGACCGCCGGGCATCTGCCCTATCCACCGGTGGGTAACATGGGCTACCCTCCCCAACAGCCCGCAACACAACATCCTGGACAACCAGCGAAAACGTTTCAAACAGGTCCTGAAAATATCTCTGGGGAAGCCCAACCACACACTGTGCTCCCTCCGGCTCCTCTACCACCACGTCCTCCCATTGGTCTTGATCTGGTTTCATCCTCTGTGCCATCTGGAGGACAGCAACCCACTCAGAACGACCCAGCGATCCGTGAAATAGATATCCTCTCACCACCGTATGTATCAGACCAAAGGCAGCCGTTCGAAGGAAATGTTCCAGAGTCCAGAGAATCCACAGATGACGTAGAAGAACCGGACGACCGACTGTCATCTGAAAAGTTAGAGAAACGAAGAGTCAGCTTTGAGACCCAGAACTCGAAAGATATCCAACATTCGGCACCCATGTCATCTCATGACGTAGGAAAACTGGACGGCCGACTGGCATCTGACAAGTTAGAGAAACGAAGAGTCAGCTTTGAGACCCAGAACTCAAAAGATATCCAACATTCGGCACCAATGTCACCTCCGGATAAGGCCGTGCTTCCATGGAGGCCAATCGAGGAGATCATCTCGCCTAGACCGGGCTCAATACCCATCCCATTGCCCTGGACCCCCACACCATCACCTGAGAAACAGCAGGCGTTCGACTTTGGAGGAGCCCCGAATGTGCCAAGTGAATCCGAACAGATCCCCGCAGAATTGTCAGAGCACAAATCTGAAATCCCCGGACAGCTAGGCCTTTCAAAGGCAGAGGAAGAATACCAGAGCGGAGAAGTTTCTTCAGGCCCTGACGCCTCTCCCGGCAAAGAAAGGGCACCGGAATCTAAAGTAAAAGATGACGCGGCGCCGATGTCACCTCCTGACAAGGCTGTCCTGCCATGGAGACCAATTGAAGAGATCATCTCGCCAAGACCAGGATCTATCGCGATTCCCTTGCCCTGGACTCCCACACCATCCCCTGAGAAACAACAGGCGTTTGACTTTGGAGGCGGATCGAGAAGACACGTAACGGTTCAAGAAGAGATAGTAGAAGAGGAATGTGACCAAGGCCAGACTAAACAACCAACAACAACCCTAATCTCTGAGACCAAAAGCGGTACCTTACGCACTTCCTATACGTTTTCAGACCAGGACAAACCCACCGAACCCGAAAACACCACCTCAGAAGAGGCACAGGACCAGTCAATACCCATGTCACCTTCAGACAAGGGCGTAACACCTACAGAGGATACGGTAGAACAGGGAAGTGATCATCGAAAGAGACTACCAGCAACAAGCTCTGAACAAGCCCCAACAGAGGAGACACAGGGTCGGCCTGATGAATGTAAACAATCAGAATTCCTAGAGGCGGACGAAGAGTACGACTATGGAGCTGTTCCGCTTGGATATGAATCGCATGACAAGGAGAAGGCACCACAATCCAGGATCCCAACTTCAAAAGTTGAGCAAAAAACACAAGAGAAAGAAGATACAGCAAAAGGTTGCACATCACAGAGACCTGAAGAACTGCAACAGTCGGCACCAATGTCACCACCAGATAAGGCCGTGCTGCCGTGGAGGCCAATCGAGGAGATCATCTCGCCTAGACAAGGCTCAATACCCATTCCGTTGCCCTGGACCCCCACACCATCACCCGAGAAACAGCAGGCCTTCGACTTCGGAATCGCCCCGAGAAGACACGTTACAGACGCTGAAGAGGTAACAGAACAGGGTAGGGATCTTCAGACGAAACAACCGTCGAAAACGTCGACTTCGCAAACACTCTCGGACCAGAATGAACCAAGTGAATCAGAACAGATCCCCACAAAAGTGCCAGAGGACCAATCTAAGATATCTGGACAACCCAGCTTAGCGGAGGGAGAGTACCAAAGCGGAGTAGTTCCTCCAGGAGTAAAAGATGACGCATCACAGAGTACGGAACAGGACAGCAGGGTTCCATCATCACCCGAGGTCGAGCCTTTAAGTCCGACAAAGCCGACAAAAATAGGTTCTAAAGAACAACATACGGTGCCGACGTCACCACCAAACAAGGCCGTTCTGCCATGGGAGCCACTCGAAAACATCCTTTCCCCCAGACCAGGTTCAATAGCGATTCCTCTGCCCTGGACCCCCACAGAACCACCCGAGGGGCAAAGGCTGTTCGAGTTTGGGGGAGCAACGAGGAGGCACGTATCAGCTACAGAAGGGGTAGTGGAGGAGGACGGCGATCGTTGGACGAAACTGCCGATAGAAACAATGGTCTCTGATACCGAAACAGGTGCCTTATGTACTGAGTACACGCTTACAGACCAGGATGTGCCTACTGAGTCTGAACAGACGTCAACAAAGGCAACAGATGATCAGCCTACAACATCACGACAACCGGAATCCGTGCAGGCACAGGATGAATACCAGTGTGGAGTTGTGCCGTCAGGTTATGACACAGATGAGAAGCTACAAGAAGCGCAAAGTGCTGCGAAAGATATCACACCAAAAAGTATGGAACCGGACCTGGACGACCCGTCGTCACCCGAAGTCGAGCCGCTAAGCCCGTATAAATCGGTAAGGCCGACGCACAAGCCGGTGACCAAGGTGACAGAAAAATCTCCCCAGACAAAATTCTTTCCACGGAAGAGCGACAGTTCCTCCGAGAGCTCGAGGCTCTCCTCTTCCGAAATCGAGCCGGTCACCCCTGAAAGTCCGATGTCGCCACCGTACAAAGCCGTGGTTGTCTGGAGGTCGCGGGAAGAGATCCTGTCCCCGCGGATCAGCTCTGTTGTCATCCCGCTCCCGTGGTCTCCATTGCCGCAGTCCCCCACAAGGGTCCGCCAGTTGAACAAACAAAAAGCCACGAAGAGAGAACAGGGCTTGGTTGAAGGAACAACGATATTTGAAGAAGACCCTGGTATGGCGAAGCTTGTAAACGTCGTGGATATCCCAGAACGAGAAGAAGTCGCTCTTTCCACTGCCTTTGTTCGTTCTCAGCCTCCGGACCATGGAAATGTTGACAACGAGTTGAACAGGCGAAGGGCGGCCGCAGGGGAACCAGGCTTGGTTGAAGAAGCCACATCATTTGAAGCAGACCCGAGTATGACAAAGGTTGCCAATGTTGCTGATGTCTCCCCACATGAAGATGTTGCTCTTTCCGCTGCGTTTGTGTCATCTCAGCCACCTCAACAAAGAGATGGTGACAACGAAGGAGATGTATTCTACGATGCACCTGACACTGCTGCATCAGAGCCAGTGAAACAGAAGCCCGCACGACAGTCGAAGATCCCCACATTTCAATCAAAGAGTCCTCCTCATTCAGCAAAGCCAGATGAAGGTTTGACTGAGCAACAAAGTCCCGATCAACCACAGCCAGAACATTCAACGGGTCCCTTCCAACAGTCTCCTAGTCCGTCAAAGATTCCCATAGGTCCAAGTACACTGCCCACTACTCCAAGGAAGAGGGTAGACAGCCCGCCTCCACCGCCTAACACACCGAAGAGCCCGACAAGAAAGTCGACAAGCCCATCGAAAATACCCAGCGAAGCAAAGCCATCTGGTATTCCAACACTGAAAATATCAGCGAAAGATTCAGGAAGTCCGTTAAGCACTGCACCTCCTGGAGACAGCGAAAAATCTGCTACTGAAGAATCAGAAAAAGTTCCCCAAGCCAAGGAGGGCGGAAGAGAACTGGGAGATGAGAAGGAAAAACCACAAGATGTGAAGATGGTGAGGGGTGAGGAAGTTCATGATGTGGCAAATCTGCCAAAGCCAGACGAACCGAGAGAGAACCAAGGAGATCCTGATTCGGTGGAAGACCAGACGAAGGAGTCAGAGGATGAGAGGCAAGGATACGAAATACCAGAGGATCTAGAGCGGATAGACGAAGAGGATGAGTCGTCTAGAAGCGAAAGGGGTTACTATGGAGACGATGATGCTGAGAGTGACATGTCAGAGGGTAAAGCTTGGAGGGGGAGAGTCCTGACAAAACGCAGCAGCAAGGAAGACCTGCTCACAACAGAAGAAGAATCCGAGGAGGATATCAAGGTGGCCAGTCAAAGAAGGCTACCACCTAAAACCCTTGCCCTTGATACTTCCAGTACGCCACCTAGGTGGCCAACATGGCCATCTCCTATGTCACCAGCAGACAAGGCGTTGTTACTATGGAAACCGAGAGAGGACATTCTTTCTCCGAAGCCGGGATCCATCGTCATTCCGTTGCCATGGAGCCCCACCCGGAGACCCCCCACCCCAATGACTCCCAAAAGCCGGAAAAGGTTCCATCCTCCCCTCAGACAACTGCAGAAGGTCCTGAAGGAGAACACCCTGGATGTGGGACCTCTGCCCGCCTGGTCATACCTGGGCGTCTCGGTCATCCCCGTCACAACTAGCTGCATTGTCACAGGCAAGGGCTTAGCCATGAATAGATATGTTTTGATTGGGCAGAATCAGTTTGATGTGATAGCAAAGATATCAAGTTCCGTCAATGAACAAGCAATGTAGCCTGGGTACCATCCAGATAGTAGTTCGTTCCGACGTTCATTAGGCCATGTTGATTTGATTATATGGATGACATCCTCTGGGAACTCCAAAACTGATCAATGCGAGCGAGCGAATAAAAAAAAAAGCTTGGCCAAAGAAAAGGTTGCCTTCAGTATGAAATCAAAGTGGCCAGGAAGGTTGAACATAGGACTAAACACACATAGTATGGTATACCAACAGTTAGGTGTAGGGACCAGTACATCATACGGGTGCAACAAAACATTTTTTTTTCTTCTTGGACCAATCCGAAAAAAAAACAGACCTGAAAAAAAATCAGAGGAACAGGTTTCGCCAGTTACAAAATGGACATACTATGTCGGCATTTGGGGTCTTACCGGGGGCCAGGAAGACCAGGAATCTCTTTTCTGATATTTTTTCAATCTACGGAATATTTGTGCTCATTTTACAGCTGCTTTGCACAATTTATTGTGTGGTCGAAAACTTTTTTGTTGTTGGAAACGGCCGGAAATTGGTGCGAGCGCGGATGTCATTCATATAATCAAATCAACATGGCCTTATATACTATGTACAGTCGCTTCTCGCTCCGACTTTTATACATTATATACAGTCGCTTCTCTTTCCAGCTTTTATTATACACTATATACAGTCGCTTCTTGCTCCCACTTTTATTATACACTGTATAATACTTATACACTATATATTATGCTAGCAGAAGCGAACATAAGCATCAGAAACAATAACAATCAGAAAATTCACAATCGTCTTAGCTACCGAGACATGAGCTTTCATTCCGTTTCAGGTCATATTTGTCAAATCAAGCTATATTCGGGCTACAAATAGCTTTGTTTCATGAGCATGTCATCTCATGATTTCATTATCCCCCGGCAGGATTCGTGTTGTCGGAAGACTCCCGGCGCAGTGAGGACCCTTCCCCTGTGGAGGTACAGGTGCACGAGGTATCGGCCCACACGGAGGACGACAGCTGGGTCATGGTGGAGGAAAGCGATGACGACATGGCAGAGCTTGGTGCCGCGGGATACACAGACCGTGAGCAAGGTACGTGTGTGTACGTGTGTGTGTGTGTGTGTGTGTGTGTGTGTGTGTGTGTGTGTGTGTGTGTATTTGTCTTATTGTTTGCGCGTTATTGTATGCATGTGCATACGCATGCTAGCCGTGGTTAGCAAGCGAAAGTCGTGAGCCAGCGGTTACTACGGAGGATGATACTCAGGCTATACGCATGCGTGCGTGCTTGTGCATTCATGCATGTTGTGTGTGTGTCTTATTGTATGTGTGTGATTGCATGTACGTGCGCACGCGCGCGCGTGTGCGTGCTTGTGTGTAGATGCATGTTGTGTGGGTGGATATGGGGCTCTCTCGTTGCCAATAGGGACTGAACTGCGAGAAGCTTGTATTTGGTGGACCGAATCCACAGGGGTTTGAAGCGACTGTCACTTTGGTGCTACCCGGCAAGTGACCTTGTCAAATAGGACTGATAGCCCCAGGCAGGTGCGGCCTTGGGATGAAGGTGACAATTTAAACGATACGTAATCCTACTCAAACCTATAGCTGTGGTGTGTTGTTTAGCGTGCTTGAGCTGTGGGTCTCCTCAAACACGACACCACAGGGTTTTGTCCATTTGCTATCTTGAGTCCCACACTGACATCGTTTAGCAGCGACACCTTGCGGCCTTTATGCAAAATACCCTTTATAGAGGTGGGGTTAAAGTGGATCTACTACCAACGGTGGATGCTTCGAAAACTCTCATACTTATGGACGAAGCCTTGTAGATGGGTTAAGGGTGAACTCCATTGTGGATATTACGACATTTTCGCGCATAACGTATCGGTGTTGGAGAGCTCGATGACTTTGCGTCAGGGTGCTGTGGTGGGTTTCTCTTTTCTCTTACTTGCGGCTGTGTGACATTGTGGCATTTGGGACTACAATAAAACGGGTACGTAAACTTATATATACATTGTCACTACCAAAAAGACGACAAGGAAAACTCTATGCTTTGATTTGCATGCATTAGTTCTACATGTAAATTAATCTAGAAATTGTAGTACAGCTAGCTGGCAGTCGTAGGCTGATATCTTGTGACTTTCGGTTGTACTCAATCATTTTTATCGTGATTATGACCAGAAGATCATTGTGTCTCTATACGTTGATATAACCAATATTGATGCTCATATATGATCTCTACATCTCTTAATGCCCAGACAATTGACTACGTACACATCACTTCTACTGCAGATGATGAGAGTTTCCAGTGCGAGCCTCCCCTGTCCAGGGAAGAACAAGCCGCGGTGAAGAGAGCCGTGCACACCACTGTGGAGGAGTTCTTCAGGGAAGGAGAGGCTGAAGAAGACTTCTATTAGCACCGCAAGCCTTAAAGATGTAATTAATTGATTAGCTTGCTTGGGAAATGGGTTAGAATGATGATTTTTAAGGTGGGAGCTGTGTAAAATGTGATGAAAATAAAAAAACTTACAAAACACGGGAAATGTAAAGAAAAAAATGCATACCAACGTTTAAGAACGATAAAGGCAGACTTGATGGCACACCAGTACCGATGACCCCAAATGATAAATCACTTCT
This sequence comes from Branchiostoma floridae x Branchiostoma belcheri, assembly GCA_019207045.1. NCBI lineage: Eukaryota > Metazoa > Chordata > Leptocardii > Amphioxiformes > Branchiostomatidae > Branchiostoma > Branchiostoma floridae x Branchiostoma belcheri. The sequence goes on along the minus strand of CM033035.1, from coordinate 22,595,433 downwards.
AACTCTTCGTGGCCCACCTTTAAGTATGCCTTGTGTTTCTTTAAAGACTGAATAATTTTCAATGGAAACACGGGGAACGTCATAAGCATTAGACTGGTTAGTATGATGGTTCTAAAGATAGCACGTTCAAGTGCTATCTTGATATCTTAATCAAAGTTAATACAAAGGGTTGATAGTTTTCGTGGAGCGTTAACTTGAGGCTGAAGCTGTGTACATGTAGGAAAGAAATTAAAAAAAAAACGCTTTTAGTTTTGAATTTGCTGCTGGGCATAATTCAAAGATGCGCAAAATAATTTGTTCACTCCTTGTATAGCTATTATGCAAATGATATAACTCGTAGTCAATATTGTTGTGTAATACAGGATGTGTTAAGAATTATACAAAGAAAAAAGACATAATAGAGATTATTATGTTATGAAAAAAGATATAGTCACAATCGAAAGCTATATCACATTTACATACCATGCATTATTTGCTGGGCAAAGGGTTTGTTAAACTTTGTTGTAGTTGATTACACGATGTAAGAAAACGGGCAGTTGTAGTAATATTAAATAGACACAGCAGTACACATGGATGATCACGCAAAGAAAACAAATAGCACTCCCTTCATCAGCAACGTTTAGTCCGGCGCTTTACGATGGGCCGTCGTTAGGGGGAGCTTCGTAGTGCATGTCATGCCCCATCTATTTGATAAGAGTTGCACAATTGGTGTCTACATTGCTGGCTGATGTATGATGTTTCTGTCTTTCTTTCTTTCTTTCTGCAAATAAAAACACATTGCATCTGATATTGGTACGTTTGGTTGTCACTTTTCAAATGCTTGTATAGATTGAGCAACCTTTGAACTTTCACACCGTACATATCAGACTAAATAGCTACGTTATTTTAGCAATGGATAAAAAGAGAATTATTGTGAGAACTGCATTGTACAATATACGGGTAACAAGCCAATGTATGACAAAAGGGAAAGCAAACCTCCATCTCTTCCCCAAAAAAGGCTTATACGTTTCGTATTCCCCCTTTAATACTTATGCCAAAAAAAGCCTACAATACGTACCATGCAGTAATTGATATCTCGCTCTATTTTGCACTTATAATCAAGTTTACGAAAATCTTAATGTTCAGCCTAACTGATACGCGTGACACTCTCGGCGACACGTACACTCATAAATGTGTTGGCAAATGCAAAGAAAACACATTAAGGGACCTGACGTTATTTACTGGGGGGAGGGGGCTGGTGCAAAATAGGTCTGGTAAAAATTTTCAATGCCCCCCCCCCTGCCCCCCAAAATTTTTCAATGGCCCCCCCCTCGCCCCAAAAAATTTTTCAATGCCCCCCCCCCCTCCAATTTCTCCTTACCTTTTCCATTACACACAGTCTGTCATTAAATAATATAGCAATAACAATAGCGGTAGCGTTGTTTGAACATGACGACGATCGGCCCGGGGTGTCAAGACCCGCGCGTCAACAAATTACGCACGTTGGAGTCCTGCTGGGGCATATGTTATCTCCCAAAGTTTTACAACAGCCGAGTTTTCATGTAGCACTTGATGTTGTTACACTCACGCTGCAACGGTTATAAGACTTACCTTGTCTGATATCACTTCTCCAATCTACGTGAAAAAAAGTCTCTGGTAACGTTTAATACGCAAGATCACGAAACTGAACGTTTCCGCCAGACCGACGGCTAGCTGTTAAAGGCCGTCCAGGGATCGGAGGGCCGAAGGCCCGACCGGTCTCGGGGGTTAGGGGCATGCTACCCGGGAAATTTTGATATTTTTGACCCTCTAAAACGAAATTTCCCGCATTCTGTGAGGCAAAAAAAATTGGATTTTGTGCGTCCACATCAACAAAGAGAAAAGCGGGCGGGGAGGGGCGGGGCGGTAATCCAACTTCGGCGATCTTTTCCACCACACATGTACGAAATTTACACAAAAGAAAACAAATTAATGTTGTAGATGGAAGAGACTTGGGTACATTTTAGCGATATTGTTTCGAAAACCGCTTCAAGACTGCTTCAATCTTTCCAAAACGGGAGTTATTTCGGCCAATTGCAACCTACAAACTTGCCAAAAAAAATTCGCGCCACCATGACGTCATATGCAGCAGAGAGCCCGCTGTCACGAAAGTAAACATCGTAATGTTTTATCCCGTTGCCGTCCGTGAACTATTCTGTATACAAAGAACAGATGCACGCAGGATTGATATTTATACCAATTTTAGTTTCTATAGTTTTCTTAAACTTCGTGCGAACATGGAATCACACGACAGAGGCGGCTGCAGAAAATTTCTCAGTATGGGGAGGGCGAACTATATCAACGTAATCCTTGGGGGTCCGGGGGCATGCTCCACCGGGAAAATTTGGAAATCTTGACTATCTGAAACGGTCTTTCCTAAATCTTGATGGGCAAAATTTGCTGGCAGACTAAGCTTTAAGTTTAATAGCCTTTCTATTAGAACTTCACATGGTTTTGAGGGCGACGACGCCCCCAACGTATTTCCACAATTTCGAGCGCCGGGCATGGCACGAGCCGTCGCAAGGTAGGTCTGGAGAAATGTCATTCAAATGATGAAGTTTGGACCCTCTGAGACACGATTTTCTGCATTTTGAGGGATAAACTTCGCTGGTAGACTATGCTAAATGTAATGACAATTTTCTGTCAGGGGAAGAGACTTTTGATGGCAACGAGCGCCGAAGTGTTGTGTGCGCCAGAGGCGCAAGCCGTCGCAAGGGACGTCCAGAGAAAAATTGAAATCTTGACCATCTGAAACTTCATTTCCTGCATTTCAGGGGCACATTTTGGTAGTATTTATCAAGGCCCCTCAGGCAATTCTTTTTCAATGCCCCCCCCCCTCGGCTCAAAAATTTTTTCAATGGCCCCCCCCTCGGCTCAAAAAATTTTTCATTGGCCCTCCCCCCACCTATGCACCAGCCCTCCCCCCCCGATAAATATCGTCAGGTCCCTAATTAGATTTGAACCAGCCAACATATCGTCTCAAATTGGAGCTATGCCAGACCGTCTAAATAAGGGAATACAGTATTTGACCAATGTAAGCGCAGAGGGAATTGTGTGAAAGGGTAACAGTAAAACATCTAATTCATAGTTTTTAAAGCTATATCTGACGGTTGTCACTCCCATTCTTTCTACGTTTCAAAGACAAACGAAAAGTTACTTTCCCAAAGAGACAGCAAATTGTTTTTTTTTTTAAATCTCATTTTTATCCATACAACAAATCAAAGGCTGTGCATTCGGTTCGTGGCCAGCGCACATTTATCTCCTTTTCATATTTCCTGATTTTCACCATAACTTACTGAATATTTTGAATTACGACCACTATAAAGCCATATTACCCGACCACGCCCCCTTCCAGAGTTTGACCCGCGAGAAATGAGAAAACCGAGTCAGGGAGTTTCCCGCTTTCTGATTGGCTACTAGCTGGGACACGCATGCGCCCCGCTCTACACTGAAACCAAGATGGCTGCCGAAAGGAGAGGTGAGTGGGAAAGAACTCGTTTTTCGTCTACTTTTGGTGTACAAATCAACAGTTTTTCAAAATCCAGGCTTATTCCATGGCGAGGGTGATAGTATTGCATGTTTCTGTGGGTGGTTCAAGTTGTCTCGGTTTGTTGATCGTGAGGAAAAGGACTTGATGTGTGACACATGGCAGTCGCTCATTTCAAGTTGCAGGTTTCACTTTCTTTGCGGGCGCCACAAAATGACACGTTGTTCTTCGAGCAATCGTGTATTGTCAGGGCATTGTGTCATCTTAACTTGGGTATACTGGTTGTTGGCAGCTTCTTTGCTAGGTTCTGTGGTAATTTCCTGAGTTGATAACGTAGAAATGTACGGAAAATTCAGCGGGTTTTTGTGGTCGCGTGCGGTTGGGAGAAGTCGCCCGGTGCCAGCTCGACCTCAGTGCCAGATGTCAAACTTCCAGCTGTTTGAAGAAGCCTCCGGGCTGAAACGCAAGCCTTTTCCTGTCCAACAAAATGTCAGACATCCCCGGCGATAACGTAGTTTCACGTCCCAAAGGGCGCTCCCTCCGTGGCCATTTATCAATAATTTATACCCCCTACTCTAACGTAGTCTGCAAGTCCAAGTGCAGAGACGTAAATCAATACCGACCCTACCTGACGTTGAAAATGCGCGCTTTTTCCCTGAACACGTGAGGTCGTTACGTTACGTCGACACGCACCGGCGTGATGGAATCTTGGTTTGCTTCCAACAAATTATGCAGTCCAAGGAACGAGCAAAAAATTCGTTTTGAATGTATTCTGGTCACATCTCCGCCAGTAGGGCACAAGATGGCTGATAAATTTTGTCTACGTGCTGCGTGAAACGTTTACCGAATATTGTAAAAGCACCTGACTAGGGGACGTTTACGTCAAGGTCGCGTGATTCCAAACCACCTCCTGTCACTCCCCATATCTACTGTGATGAAGTCTATAGTGTTTTCTGTTAGGATTTCCTTTTGTTTGGCACCTGGAGAGGCTGTATGATGTTGGGTTGGTTTGTGCTGCTCATACGGAGGGCAACCTGCTGTATTAAGAGCAACCCTTTCCAGTTCAACAAGCAGGGAGCAGCCCTCCCACCTCTACAAACCTCTAGCCATCAGGAATGTCACCCTGAAAAATCCCCTCCCATTCAGTATGGTAAGATTTGCTTCAACTTGTTCTCTCCTGTCAAGAGCCGTCATTCGTGATCTCTGACTTCTAGCTGTAGGATTCCTATTGCAGACGTAGCCTGTAGAAATGTTTGTCTTGGCCAAGTGCGATAGTTTTCTATTTTAATCTAAGGGAAGGTCACTTGTTTTGGGGTAATCTGATACCCCCTGTTCCACGCCCACCCCTACGTCATTGTCAAAGTCCACTGCGGAGGTCAACCCTCCAGAACATTTGCAGTTGCTCGTACGCTTCAAGATGTAATGTCCCCAATGAGGGACTATAATTATGTTCACCACATAATTACTTGTCCGTATATGCATGTGTAGCACGGACTGTACAAGTTTCCAATTCTTTGGGGTCTATTTTGAGTTGACCCGACCAGCTTTACTCCGTATGGCTGGGAGTATTAACCGGCCCAGACACCATTTATGGCACTTGGCAGTCAGGGTATTTGATTAGGCGTGAATAACGACTTGTTTAGGTTGAGTTGAGAGCGTGAGTTTCGTTAAAGTGCAGACAGCATCGGGAGCATTTTGTCAAGCATGTCTAATGTTATCCTGAATGATTGCCAAAACAAATAGATATTTTTCTTCTATATATAAGGCCATGTTGATTTGATTATATGGATGACATCCTCTGGGAACTCCAAAATTGATGCGAGCGAGCGAATAAAAAAAAAGTTTGGCCAAAAAAAAAAGTTGGCTTCAGTATGAAATCAATGTGGCCAGGAAGGTTGAACATAGGACTACAAACACATAGTATGGTATACCAACAGTTAGATGTTGCGACCAGTACATCATACGGGTGCAAAACATTTTTTTTCTTCTTGGACCAATCTGAAATAAACAGACCTGAAAAAAAATCAGACGAACGGGGTTCGCCAATTGCAAAATAGACACACTATGTCGGCGGGTGTTTGGGGTCTTACCGGGCCAAGAAGACAACAAAAGCGAAGTGAGTAGAGGTTAAAGTCACTTGTACCAAGTTTCTACAGGCAAGGGTACAGAGACAGTTAGCCTTTTATTACATGAAGATGGGATTTTAAGATGCCAGTGGTAGGCCAATGATCCATCAAAGAGATTCCTTTGTAGCAAAATTGACCAATTACCATTGTTGTGAGTATTATCCGTTCTCAAGTTTCCACAGACAATCAGGTCCAGGTTCACGTCCACCTGGAAATGATCCTCTGGACCTGAACGGGACCTATCCTGAATTTACTGGTACATGTACAAACCCCTACCAAAAATACTTTTTTTTCTCTCTGTCCTTTCATATCTTATTCTTTGACTTTTGAGATTTATTTTGGCATTCTATGGCATCAGTTATCGATTTTCTGATACTTTTTTTTCAACCTACGGAATATGTGTGCTCATTTTACAGCTGCTTTGCACAATTTACTATGTGGTCCAAAACTTTTTTTTTTTTGGAAATGGCCAAAAATTGGTGCGAGCGCGGATGTCATCCATATAATCAAATCAACATGGCCTAAACATAGTACAGATTTTTGTGCCTCTGTGACTTGGGACTCCCAAGTTGTATGTCAAAGACCTTAACATAATGACAAGCTTATCATAACAATATTAGCATGTTTATTATTAATACACTATTACTTCATCTGTTCATATTTATTGTCGTATACGTATTGAATTCTCATATAGCTGTCAATTATTATACAAGACATCTACCTTTGAGTATACACATTTATATACTGAAGTCAATGACTGGTATGATTTGAAGGTGGTACAGTGGAAGCCGCTTAATTGCATACCCCATTTGCCAGTGTATTTGGTGCAATTATCCGAAAGGTGCAACAAAGCGAAGTTATTAAGCTGTACCGCACCACCACGGGATTTTTGGGTTTCGTGCAATTAACAGAAGTGTGCGATAATCTGGTGTGCAATTAACTGGCTTCTACTGTATTATCTGTCACCATGTAATGACTAATGTAGTGAGTTGCAGATCATGCAAAAATGCACATGTAATACTGTCTGGCTCTTGGTCCTGATCATGATTTATGTGTAGTCAGGTCTTTTATCACCTCACTACTTGTTGTCTTGCATAAGAGATACATGTAATTTCTACTTTGGATATTGTGTTTAGAACTGGGGAGGTGGCTATGGAATTTTTTGAAAATACAGAGGGTTTGCAAAACTAAAAGAAAATAATTAGGATTTAGCAGATATACACACTAACATTCCAAAAGAATGTCAAACTTAATGCAAAACCAAATCTGAATTTCCAAGTATGTTTGATATTCAATAAAAGGAATTTAAATTCTACTACTAACATTAGTAACAAGGTAGGATCTGTTGTTCATCCAACTGTTAAGATAGATTTTAAGTCTACAATGTAGCTGCAGGGCTCGAAATACCACTTGCATATGCAGGTTAGTGCAGGTTAAATTGGAGCTGTGCAGGTAATTCTGGTGTCTACCTGCACCTAACCTGCACTGGTACATGTACTAAATTTTTAAATACATCTCCTATGATATAGGTGTATGTGGATTGTTATAAGCTGCATTGACTGTTACCACCTATGAAATATAAAGAAACAAATAACACTGGTTCCTCAACAATTTTAGTACGATCTATACTTCCTAAGTTCAGAGTGGTGCAGGTAAAATTTGTCTGGTGCAGGTAGCTTTCAATGTTACCTGCGCCGGTGCAGGTATGCAGAAAAAAGTATTTCGAGCCCTGAGCTGTATGGTCTGGTTGGCAGTAATTGAACAGGAATGTTGTAACACAGCTTCAACTTTCTACTTCAGTCGTCTGTAAATGTCAATTTGGTGAAGAAATGAGGCATTCCTATATTTGAGTGTTGCTGAATGTGTAAGATTATGAGTTAGTGTTTGTACAACTTGCAGTGCAGAATTTTATTATTTCTATATCAACTTGAAAGAATTAGGATAAAGGCAGACTCCTATGTATTAGAAATTTTACAAACAGACTGGATCACAAAAATATTTGCATCCTACTGTGATTCTTATTATGAAAAATGTTGCTCTATGTGTCTAAATAAATTGACCATTATCAGATAGAAGATTTGCACATAATGTACAAAATGCTATTGAGCAAGACATTCTGAGCAGAACAGAGGTCACTCTCATAGTTAACTGTCTCCTAGTGGCACTGATGTGCAGATGTCCTGAAGCCATTCATGTACTGAATGTTAATCACACATTTTGAACAGCCTTTTTTTACACTCCACAAATTCCTGAAAGAGATTCCTAATGTACAGTATGCATAGTTTGGACTTAGTTCCTGTGACTTAACTGCGTGAGTATGTCTCAGTATGAACTTGTAATTCACTAATTGGCACAGTGACATGAATGTCAAGTAGTACTTACTTTATGTTAACTACATAAATTATAATTGTTGCATCATAAATTGCTGGTAGGCAAGTATATATTGTTTTTGTGAACCGCGCTATGCTAAATCAAACATGTTAGCACTCGTTGTACGTTATTCTTAATCTCATCAGTATATTTTGCATGGGAAATTTGCCACGTTTGATGATGTAGGATAGGTAAATATAGTTAATTGTTAGATCATAACTATCTGGTACACAACTACATGTATATGCTAGTGTGTTTTTTTTAAACCATGCTATGCTAAATCAAACATGTCAGCACTGCTTGTATGTTGTTCTTACCAGGCTGGCTTATGTTGCATGGGAAATTTGCTACGTTCGATGAGGTAGGACAGGTAAATACAGTCCATGGGGAACACCCTTACTGTGTAACATGCAGTGTACATGTGACTATCACATGTACACTGTACTCACAGAGCATGGTTCACCTGGCGGTCAAAGGTCAACTTCTGGGGACCTGTTATTACTAAGGACTACCCATCCCAGGTGAGATATTCAAAGAAGAGGTTATAAACTTGAATAAGATAATTACATCTACACATATTTTTGAGGATATGTTTTCACATGTCCACGAAAAAAAAAAATTCCTTACCAGATATTTTTTGTTTGCATGCTATATATACCAGGTATACAGAAAACAGAGAAATACTACACCATGTAAAGTCTGTACTGTGTGTGGATATAAATTGTAATATTTAACCTGTGCCTGGCATTGATTGAACAAAAAAATTTGAAGATCATGACAGGCTCAAGGTTTAACTTTCCACTTCAGTAACTGTTGTAACATATTCTGGACAGCATGACCTTCTCATAAATGACCTTGAATATTTAATAATCCTTGTATGGTCATATGACCAAAGAAAAGAGTACTTGATAGTATACTATACTATACTATACTATACTATAGGGACACCTGAATATGTCTTTAGACACATATAAATGTGAACAGATTGTGACATATACGCCTCCTTATCGATTGTTCAAACACACATGTACACCCTCCTAGGTCAATGTCTCATCACACGTGGGTCCCCAAACTGGGTCATTTATGCAAATGTCTGGGAAAGTAGGCCAGGGAGAATACAGGAGGCCCAGACAGACTAGAGCCGAGGGGTGTGTCTGCCCCAGACAATTCTATCTTTTCTGTGCTGGTTGGAGATGAGGTTCAATCAAAAGCAATCTTCTGCAACAATGGGTGGGTAGTTACAAGTTGTTTGTAGCTGTATATATACATGTGGACGATGTAGCAGGTTTATACTGTAAGTTTGCAGGGATTTACTTCAGGGTAGCGGGAAAATTGAGTGTGTGCGGTAGCACCATAGACTGTAATCTCATAGTACTATAATAGAAAAATGTTCACGGTGGTTTTAAGTTCGCGGTGAAGTGGCCAGCGCAAAAACCACGATCATAAAATTACCGTGAACATAAAATTACCGTGAACATAAAATTACTGTGAAAATAAAACTACCGCGAACATTTGTGCATTTTCAGTACATAGTCATTTTTGCCCTGATATCTCTTCACGTGGAAAATCAATGAGTTACCAACAGTATAACACTCTAGCTTTCCCACCAGGCTATATTTTGATCTCCCTATTCTGTAGTCATCTCACATATCTTTGTCATATATCGATCTGAGCTTTTAAAACGTCACTAGAAGCTATTATCCAGAATATATTAGTCTGAGGTGATAAGTGATTTTGCTGTTGTCTGGTAAAGATCTAGATTGAAGGTCAACGACCTCTAGGGGCTGAAATATTGACATAGAAAGGGATGATTATGAATGTGAATGATTTCTAAATGTTTAAAGCATGTGTAGCATTTGACATGGTCTCAGTAGTGTTAGAAGACCATTTCCAAATAGATTTTTAGTAAATCTTTCAAAATGTTACTACAGCACGGTTGCATTTATTCAAGTCAAAACTACAAGATATGAACAGTGTTGGTCTGTATAGAATCTCATACATGTATTATGTTACATATCGTGAACTATGTATGAGGTCATGATAGACATTAATGTATATATACATTAGTCTACATGATATTGCCCAGACTATATCACACTTGTTAACATCATCCTAATTGTATTTTAGACACCCTCACACTCAGGGTTGACATCGCGGCAAAGCCTAACGATATCACCCCTGACAAATCAGCCAGGGTATTTGGGTATTTGGCTTCTTGTTGTCGGAAGCTCGGAAAGGCGCCATATAAGGCGACTCATTAATATTCAAGAGCAAGATAACAGTACCGGCGTAACGTTCTTTCAGCGTCCAGACGTCTTTATCAGGTACCAAATTTAACATTTGTCGGTTCTGTGGGTATAGGGTAACCACGGCATCACCGTATATATGTACCGACCTAGCATACGATAAAAAAAACATTACCATCACGCAAAGAAATACAGATCTTTGTACACGCCGCGCCGTACGCTGTTTGTTCGAAACTTGCAATCCGGTCACTGATTGGCCCGCGACAAATCAGGCAAGCTCATTAATATTCATAAGCAGGGCGCCCCAAATACCCAAATACCCTGGCTGATTTGTCAGGGGTGATATCGTTAGACTTTGCCGCGATGTCAACCCTGAGTGTGAGGATGATTTTAGATGGTTTTGAAAGAACCAGAGTGCTTGATAATTCCATTAAGCTATTACCACTGTCAAACCACCACTTCTAAGGTTTAGATCTTCTGATGCAGAAAAGATAGAGTGAGCATGTTCCATTCCAAAGCTGCCTACATAGAACCATTATTTTCTAATCATGAATAATTGGTTTGTTGTTGTCAAGGGCTTGGACTAGATCTGGCCAGGCAAAAGGATATATATCGATTATCCGTTGCCCATAATTCAATCGTAAATCCCTGGTCGTACACCACACATACAAATGTATTTGCTTGTGTATACATATGTTGGGGTTTATATTGATTATCAATTGCTGATAATTCAATCGTAAATCCCTGGTCATACACCACAGACATACATGTATGTATGCTAGTGTATGAATATGTTGGGATTTACATTGACTATAGGATGTCCACATTTTCATTGTTCCTCTATAAACCTTTCTCCAGCTCTACATTTTGTGCTTCCTCTCAGTTTGAAGAAGTTCTGTATATTATGAATGGTGCCAGAGATCGCTCCAGGAAATTTTTGACCTCTTGTACCTCTGGAAATGTCATTTCCAACATTTTTAGGCCACTTTTTCAATGATTTCATCATAATTTTATGACACTTATGTTGCACTGTTGATGACCTTATTAGAATGTCATTGAAAGTGGTTGAAATTTTTGTCGGCCGTGAGCTGCAGAATTCTGTCATAGAACATACTAAGACAAACACATTGATGAAGGCTACATACAGGCTTGACCTGGCTAACATAATGGCTCCCTTATACGATAGAGCTTGTTCTAGATTTGGAGCTTGTATACAGGGGTCAGCAGGAAGTTTGCCACTGGTGTATATAAACTCCTGCCTTCTTAACTTGAGCTTCTTGTGAGAGTATAGTTAATCATTTATACAAAAGACTGCCTTATAATCAGCCATAGTTTCCCCCACAGACTCACCTTACTTTCTTTAACTGTTGGACACTAAAATTATGAACAGTGCTGAATACTTTGCAAGATAGCCCTCCTCACTTTTGGCCAAATATTTAGACAAACAGAGCATTACTATTGCTGCTGTCAAGTGAATTAGTACACTGTTAACTCAGTTCTTCTAACGTAAATTTCTGCTTGAAAATTATTTGGATGAATGAATATTAAATTCACCACCAAACTCCTGTAATTTGTATGAGTCGTTAGTTTGATGTTTGTACTCTAAATGGAGTCAGTAATTCAGGTTATCACAGGGAACAACGGAAGCTAAACTGGATAGAAGAAGAAGAATGTTGCTAAAAAAACTTGCCACAAAGCACGTAATACCTGCAACTGATATTGCACTCAGTGTCACATGTCGATAAGTATAGCAGAAACTGGACATTAAGAAAACAAAAGGACCCCTGTGTCTTTAGGGTGAATGACTGGTCCATTTTTGCTCCCTGCCCTCTACATTTACTACACAGGAATTCCTATGTACATAAAGTACATGTATCTATGGCAATGGTCGTAAAAATGGCAGTGTTACATTGTGTGTGTAGACTGTGAACTTCAAACCAAGTCTGAAATCTATATTGTTTTTGTTTATGTTTCAGATAAAGAAGCGTTTGTGACGTTGGTGACCAATGACAGCTACTCGTTTGGTGCGCTGGTGCTGGGCCAGTCCCTCAGAGCCGTGCACACCACCCGGAAACTGGCCATACTGGTGACTCCGCTGGTCTCTGACAATATCAGGTAAGGTTTTACAGCTCTGTGGTTCAAACACCAGGAATGTCCCTGAGGCTCAACTGGTAACAGCATCACAGTTGAGCTCCTGGTTTCAATTAGTTGATAGCTTGGTTCTAATCCTGGGAAGGACACCGAAGGGTGGTAAAATGGGGATCCCAAAGAGGTGCTTCAAGCACATTAAAGGGGAAGGACTAGCATAATAGCAACTCCTTCCTGTAAAATATAGCCTTCTACTGAAAAAGTTATTCAGGAAACTTGCAGACCTCTAGGCACTGCAAGGGTCTGAACGAGTAAAGAAAATGAACTCAATCATTGTGAACACCACTTTAGGAATCGCAACAAAGTTAACATCCAATTTCTGTTTCCAGTCATGGGAATAAACTTACACATGTACATGTATGCAAATCTCTTAATGATTTACCTTTGCCAAGAATGTAATGTGTAGTGAAGACCCAAAATTATAACTTCTATAGTGTATGCAAATGGAGACCTTATCTGCATTATCAATTAAAAACCTTTTAGATATTAGGTTCACCATTGTGGTTGCCTTTATCATTATGTTATTACGTAATAAAACATGTATGTGATGCTGATGTTTTGATAAACTTAGCACCAATGATGAAAAGTATTTGATAGAAAGGTATTTGATAGAATAAGTGTGAAACGATTTTTAAAGTGTACCACTATTTCCCCCAGGGAACAGCTGGGTAAGGTGTATGATGATGTACATGTGGTGGATGTAGTGGACAGTGGAGACACGGAGAAACTGGCGCTCCTGTCCAGGCCAGAACTGGGCATCACCTTCACCAAACTGCACTGCTGGAGACTCACCAACTACACTAAGGCAGTCTTTCTGGATGCTGACACATTGGTAGGTCCCACACTGGAACTGTCTGCCTGACGTGCATGTCTGTTTGTGTTTCTGCAAATCTCCATTTAGACTTATAGGGGTGGATACCAGCACAGGAAATGCTGGTACAGATGTTCGAATCTGAAACTGGACCTGATTGTGAAAAGTTGTGTCCTTTTTTTTTTTTTTTACTCAATGGTCACCATGTAACAAGGCCTGAAGGCCACATCAAGGTTACGGGTTACATGATTGGAACTGTAACAGCAACTCTTCGCCCTAGGTCAGAAACATCATGATTGAGACCAGCCCAATTGCTCACTATAGTATGAGTGAGGACTATCTGACCCAATAGGCGAAGCAGGGGTTACGAGGGCTGCTCGGGAGATTCCCTACCCCTATTTTGGCCGGAATGGTTTGATCCGCTCGGTTGGATGTTCGCACATGTGGCGGGTTCTTTAACGTGCATAGGGTATGCCTCTCCCCATACACGGGTCCTCCATTTAACGTCCTATAGTGACTGTGATAGCTGTTGTTGTCTTTGACATGTGTCTTTAGGGCAGGCTGAACGTGACCTTTTTGTTGAAAACTTTGGAAGAAGGTAGCTCAAGCAGGCTAGGGGCTGATGGAATTCCTAACAAGTTTGTTGTTAGCATCTCTGTCAAATCCTGGATGGGGGCAGATATGTCTCTGATAAGAGAAAGTGCTCTTTATAGTCAAATGAACATTCTAACTATGCCTTCAAACTGTTAATTAGTTGTCACAAGCTACTGCATGTATCTTACTATTCTTAGTGTAATAGCAAATAAGCCTAGGCCTGTTGTCTTGACAGAAAGCAGTTTTATACAGTGACTCAGTCATATTTGAAGGTCATCATAATGTTCTGTGCCAGCACTGCAGCCAGGCCTCATTGAAGATTAAACCTGTTTCCTTCACCCCTATACTGTAGGTACTGAGGAATGTTGACGACCTGTTTGACAAGGAGGAGTTGTCAGCCGTGCCTGATATCGGCTGGCCGGACTGTTTCAACTCCGGAGTGTTTGTGTTCCGTCCGTCAGAGGACACCTACCAGGCACTGCTGCAGTGTGCCACTACAACAGGCAGCTTTGATGGTGAGATACATCATGTACATGGAGACGTTGATGAGGTGTCTCTGATGGTGCCAGTCCAGAGGATCAAATCCAGGACTTGATCCCCTGCACATGGAGGTGTAACTGACGAACGATAGTGGATACTATCTAAAACATCTGACCGTTTCCAAAATCCAATATCCTTGCTTGAGTAACTACGTTTTGGCACATGTACATGGAGATTTGTGTGGAGTGCGTTCCATACTTCAGCACTTACCATTGTCAAAACTCTGACTGGATAGTTTTAAAGAACAAGTGCAGATAGATGTGCAAAAGTTAGGTGTGACAGGTCGTTCAGTGTAATATAACCAGCTGCTGCTGCATCGCGTGCCTGCAAAGCTGGTGTGTTGAGCCGAAGGGTTGTTATACTGGCTATATAGATACAGATACAGAAAACCCTGGACGACATCCATATCCATTAGCAATTATTGTGTTACACACTGCCTTCAAAATGCGTAATTATATACCAATTTTGTACTTTGGTAGTGATGACAGTTGAAGTAGGTGAAAAAAGGCCATTTAAGCCAAAGCTGTTTGATTTAATCTATTTCACAGTTGCATACCCTTCTTAGTGGTAAAATGCTCTTCTGTATAATTTTGAAAACAAAAAGAGGAAAATCCTTGATTACTGTTGATCATGGCTTTATAATATACAGCCCTCCCCGTACTAAAACAAGTCAAGGTTGACAATGTAGTTAGTCTGACTGTATTATATATGAGACTTTTTAGGTGCATGTTGAAAAAACAAAAGCTGCGTGAAGACAAGATGAAGTGGTCTTGAAACATGTTAAATGTTTTGTATTTCCCTTCAGGGGGAGACCAGGGCCTGTTGAACACCTTCTTCAGTGACTGGGGAACTAAAGACATCTCTCGTCACCTGTCTTTCCTGTACAACATGACATCTACTATACACTACTCCTACCTACCTGCCTTTAATAGGTAAGACTATGTCACACACAGTACTTACTATACACTACTCCTACCTACCTGCCTTTAATAGGTAAGACTATGTCACACACAGTACTTACTATACACTACTCCTACCTACCTGCCTTTAATAGGTAAGGCAATGTCACACACAGTACTTACTATACACTACTCCTACCTACCTGCCTTTAATAGGTAAGACTATGTCACACACAGTACTATACACTACTCCTACCTACCTGCCTTTAATAGGTAAGACTATGTCACACACAGTACTTACTATACACTACTCCTACCTACCTGCCTTTAATAGGTAAGACTATGTCACACACAGTACTTACTATACACTACTCCTATCTACCTGCCTTTAATAGGTAAGGCTATGTCACACACAGTACTATACACTACTCCTACCTACCTGCCTTTAATAGGTAAGGCTATGTCACACACAGTACTGTACACTACTCCTACCTACCTGCCTTTAATAGGTAAGGCTATGTCACACACAGTACTGTACACTACTCCTACCTACCTGCCTTTAATAGGTAAGGCTATGTCACACACAGTACTGTACACTACTCCTACCTACCTGCCTTTAATAGGTAAGGCTATGTCACACACAGTACTGTACACTACTCCTACCTACCTGCCTTTAATAGGTAAGGCTATGTCACACACAGTACTGTACACTACTCCTACCTACCTGCCTTTAATAGGTAAGACTATGTCACACACAGTACTATACACTACTCCTACCTACCTGCCTTTAATAGGTAAGACTATGTCACACACAGTACTTACTATACACTACTCCTACCTACCTGCCTTTAATAGGTAAGACTATGTCACACACAGTACTTACTATACACTACTCCTATCTACCTGCCTTTAATAGGTAAGGCTATGTCACACACAGTACTATACACTACTCCTACCTACCTGCCTTTAATAGGTAAGGCTATGTCACACACAGTACTGTACACTACTCCTACCTACCTGCCTTTAATAGGTAAGGCTATGTCACACACAGTACTGTACACTACTCCTACCTACCTGCCTTTAATAGGTAAGGCTATGTCACACACAGTACTGTACACTACTCCTACCTACCTGCCTTTAATAGGTAAGGCTATGTCACACACAGTACTGTACACTACTCCTGCCTACCTGCCTTTAATAGGTAAGACTATGTCACACACAGTACTTACTATACACTACTCCTACCTACCTGCCTTTAATAGGTAAGACTATGTCACACACAGTACTTACTATACACTACTCCTATCTACCTGCCTTTAATAGGTAAGGCTATGTCACACACAGTACTATACACTACTCCTACCTACCTGCTTTTAATAGGTAAGACTATGTCACACACAGTACTTACTATACACTACTCCTACCTACCTGCCTTTAATAGGTAAGGCAATGTCACACACAGTACTATACACTACTCCTACCTACCTGCCTTTAATAGGTAAGACTATGTCACACACAGTACTATACACTACTCCTACCTACCTGCTTTTAATAGGTAAGACTATGTCACACACAGTACTTACTATACACTACTCCTACCTACATGTACCTGCCTTTAATAGGTAAGGCAATGTCACACACAGTACTATACACTACTCCTACCTACCTGCCTTTAATAGGTAAGACTATGTCACACACAGTACTATACACTACTCCTACCTACCTGCTTTTAATAGGTAAGACTATGTCACACACAGTACTTACTATACACTACTCCTACCTACCTGCCTTTAATAGGTAAGACTATGTCACACACAGTACTTACTATACACTACTCCTACCTACCTGCCTTTAATAGGTAAGGCTATGTCACACACAGTACTATACACTACTCCTACCTACCTGCCTTTAATAGGTAAGGCAATGTCACACACAGTACTATACACTACTCCTGCCTACCTGCCTTTAATAGGTAAGACTATGTCACACACAGTACTATACACTACTCCTACCTACCTGCCTTTAATAGGTAAGACTATGTCACACACAGTACTATACACTACTCCTATCTACCTGCCTTTAATAGGTAAGGCAATGTCACACACAGTACTATACACTACTCCTACCTACCTGCTTTTAATAGGTAAGACTATGTCACACACAGTACTTACTATACACTACTCCTACCTACCTGCCTTTAATAGGTAAGGCAATGTCACACACAGTACTATACACTACTCCTATCTACCTGCCTTTAATAGGTAAGGCAATGTCACACACAGTACTATACACTACTCCTGCCTACCTGCCTTTAATAGGTAAGGCAATGTCACGCACAGTACTATACACTACTCCTACCTACCTGCCTTTAATAGGTAAGGCAATGTCACACACAATGCACTTACTAACTTGAGTTTTATGGTATTGTCTCAGGTCATGTTGATTCGATTATAAAGATGACATGACCTGGGAACCCAAGAACTGATGCAAATGTGCGAAGAATACAAAAGTTTGGCAAAAAGTTGTAGTCATTGTGAAAGCAAAGTGGTCAGGAAGGTTGAACAAAGGACTGAAGACAGAGTAATTTGTAATTTTACATCTTTGACATTCTTCAACATTAGCGTCCTTTTTACGATTTTTTTTCCATTTACTGCATACACTTACTCATTTTGCTGCTGCTTTGTATGACATTATAGCAGAATGAGCAAGGATTTCTAATTTTCTATTTCATGGATCCAATTTCATGGTTGATCATGTGTCAGACGAACGTGTAAATCACTTAATGTTCTTATACAGTGAAATAAAACACCTTTACCATTGCAGTAGTCACTAAATTATGTTGTCTACATAGATGGTTCAAATGTTATACATTGCTTGCAATGTACAAGTGCAATCTACCTTGTGCAGTTTGTACATTTTGACCTCAAATTTTTGTACAGATTTAAGGTGTCTACTTTATACCTTAAGGCTTTGTATTGCAATACCTACCTGTCACTAAATTATATTGTCCGCATAAATGGTTCAAATGTTATACATTGTTTGCAATGTACAAGTACAATCTACTTGGTACAGTTTGTACATTTCAAGTTCAAATTTTCTACACTTCTAAGGTGTCAAATGATAGGTCTTGATAAGACATGTCTAACAAGCTGCAATTTAATTCTGGAAAAACAAATAATTTCAAAGAATTATGTATAATTATACATAAGGATTTTTCCAGTATACATAATTACACATAACCTGTTTTACCATTATACATAATTATACATAATTTTGTTTTCACTAGATTTGGAGGTGAGGTGAAAATAGTCCATTTCATCGGCCCCATCAAGCCGTGGCACCACCAGTACAACACAAGTTCGGGCACGGTGAAGCCCCACCCTAACCAGGACTCCTCCCTCCCCCCGCACCACATGGACTTTCTCCAGGCCTGGTGGGATGTCTTCATGAACAGGGTCAAACCATTGCTGGAGGGGCAGGGACAGGTTGGTTGTTTTTATAAGAATTCTTTTCAAATCTATGGTATGTTTTGGCCATGCATTTTGTGTTCTGTGTACTGTAACATACATTAATGCATTTTGTTTATATTGTACATTGACTATTCCAAACTTATCTTGCATTTAAAGTACACAGACTATTCCAAAATCATCTTGCATTTAAAGGGCACTATTCCAAATGCTCATCTTGCATTTAAAGTACTATTCTGTAAAAGTGTTGCTTTGGGAATAGGCCATCTGCCTTTAATTGCAAATAACTAGAAAATGCTTCTAAATGCATGTAAATTGTGTATTTCAAACGCCACTACAAGTAATGCATACTAGTACATGTGGTGTTGGTACTCCTTTCACAACTCGTAGCATGCATCTATATACTAAGTCAAATATTGGAATTTGATGCCAAGATCCTTCATTTCTTCATAATGCACGAATATTCACGTGCAGCTGTAATATCGTAGCACATTTGAGTAAAAAAAAAGCTCACTTCCTGCATGTATTGTCCAAGGTGTATTGTCTAACATAGTGCAGAGGTGCGGAGATCCTTTCTTCATTAACCAATCACCTGTCATGTCCACTGTCCAGATCCTCTCTGGTGACCATGCGGATGATACCCAGGTTTGTGGCTTGTACCCTCTCGTAGCTTCCCCAACAACTCTTCTTCCACTAACAGTTTTATACCCATGTAGCACTGGTGAAAATTTAAGAAGATAACTATTGGTTGCAAAGTCAAAATCTGACAGTTTATCAGCTATACAGGCTTTGATGATTGCTTTTTGCACCATGTTGGATTACATTGAACATATGCCAACATAGTACTCCTTCTACAATTACCTGACAACACTGTCACTGGGAGATTCAAATTATGATTGTTATGACGCAAAAGAGAAGTTATTGCTTGATTTATATCGATTGTCAGGATTAGATTTGATTGAATTTTCCAAATTTTCAGTGCCTTAGCAAATTTGAGGACCAGTGCTCTATGAAAATGCAATGTTCAAACAGCACTTACCTTCTGATCTTTAGAATGTGTGGCGTGAGTCAGTCTAACATGTACGGTAGTTATAGACCTTCTGACTGTTCTTAAGGATTATTCTTCAGGGCTCAAAATACAACTAAGTTTGTGCAGGTAAAATTGACAATGTGCAGGTATTTCTGATGTCTACCTGCACCTGACTTGTACTTGTCCATGTACTCGGTATACACAGGTTTAGGTAAAATTGGAACATGCATAATAGCCATGCATTTCTGAGGTCTACCTGCACCTAACCTGCACAGGTCCATGTAAACTTTGTAACTGTGCAGGTATTTCTGATGTCCACCTGCACCTAACCTATACTGATCCATATACTGGATATACAAGTGCACCTGAATGTACCTTTACTGTATTGATTGTTCAACCGGTAAAACGTTAACAGAAGAATCTGTTCAAAATGATTTCTAAAGTCTATTGCATGTATATGGTAAAGTCAATGGTAAAGGTGCCTGCTCCGATTCAGAAATGCTTTTAAAGTATTTCGAGCCCTGTTGTGATGACTTCAGCCTAATCATAGTCATATAATTAAGTGATCTTTATTTACTCACTAAGCTTTTAATCTGTTAAGGGTCTACCTAAATGATGCTGAATTAATCTTCACAAATGACTCGACAACCAAATTTCTTCATTTTAATTTCTACTGCTGTTCTGACAGTTATTTTTTAAGTGTCTTGGTGTGAATGATTTTTTTCAACGCCGATCTTTGCTTCTTTCATGACAAGCTTTGCAGTGCGTCTGTGGTGTGGTGAAGTGAGCTTACTAATTACTGCTGCATTTATTAATATTAATTATGCAGTTTTAGCTTCTATCACACAAAGCTGTTTCAGTTTAATTTCTTTACATGATTTTTCAAAGCTTCTTTTGGGGTGTTTGATTTACCTGCTTTCAGTAATTCTCTGCACGCAAGTTTATTACATGCAGCTGCAGGTAATGTTACGTCCCCATAGAGTTGTTGTAGTTTTAAGAGTAGTTAGTGGTTTGTTTATCTTGTGCAAAGTTTTTGAACAATCAGTTGTGACTTGTTACATTGACATGATGCATATCAAGGCTCTTTGTATGCATTAATTTGTTAACGATGAAAAACGATGTATACTTTTATTTGTGGTGCTATCCACATACATTTTGTTACATTTACACGACAAACATCAAGGCGCCTTATAGTCATTAATTTGTTAACGAAGAAAATGGAATTCACAACAGGACATCAGGTAAATTTATCTATATGTTGTTTGTTCCAGCTCACCTTTTCCTAAATTTGCATGTTTGAAAGTTTAGTATGTTGAATGAATATGCTTTTCGGCAGTAATGACAGATATTGGACATGCTTTGCATCTGTCATACCATATACATAGTATGTTTGCTTGGACTTTGCGTAGGATAGAGTCCCGGATAGGATTCCGCTGCCACAAAGTCCACGCTTTCCTCCATGGCATCCGCCAACCCCTCCCACAGAACATTTCACACCAGTGCATGATGGGAATGAGGACACGGATAGGAACTTTGACCCCCCTCACGTGCCTCACTGGCAGCACGAACCACACGATAGCCCAGATTCTGAAGTAGAGGATGATGGGATAGAAGAGCCAGAGCACCATGGGGATGAATTTGAGGAGGATCATGGGATAGAAGAGCCAGAGGATCATGGGATAGAAGAGCCAGAGGATCATGGGATAGAAGAGCCAGAGGATCATGGGATAGAAGAGCCAGAGGATCATGGGAATGATTTTAAAGAGGATCATGAGATAAACGAGCCCGAACACCATGGGAATGAATTTGAAGACCCGTCCCAGTCTGAGTGTTTGTCCCTAGAGGGAGATGAGAGTACAGAGTCTGAGTCGACGTTATGTGAAACACCTGTAGACACGTCCGGAGTGTCTTCCCTCGGGGACAATGCTGAGGTATTGCGTAGAACCTGACATGCTGCAGCCGCTGCATACCCGCTTTGCCGCCCCTAGCTTTGCGACTTTGTGCCGCTTTGCACTCTCCATTCTCAAGATTTTGTTGTTCTTTGACAGTGTCGTTCAGTTGCGTTGACTTCAGTTGTGTTTGGTAGAGAAGGGATCTACATGCATATACACCAGCCCCGGACTGTGCCAAGAAATTGTACATTTCTCTACAAGTGACATCATCTTTGTTTTTCATTTGTTTTTTTCGGGGGTGGGGCAATGGTTTTTCCTGAAAAGATGAATCGTCTACAGTCCTTAAATGACTTACATACATGTATGGATGCCTTATCTACAGACTATTGTTTGACCCTGTTGTGTACTATGTAGATTGTAGGATTATATGTACATGTGTTTCATAGACAATGTGAAATGATCCCTCTGTCACACACCAGCTTTGCTGCTTGCTGCAGACTTCACTCATATCACAGGAGAACTCCCCATCATTCCATTCAAAACCTAGACATGTGAATGTGCTGTTTAATTGCACTTTATTCTGGAACTTAGATATGCTTTGCTGTCATAACACCTAAACAAAACATAATGACACAGTTTGGTGCTAATCAAATCTGTCTCATGTTTGACTTTCCATCATGGATTCATACTTTTAAAAATTGCTTTGAATTTTAATCTTTAAGTCTAGGTTTCAACTAAGATGAGCTGGTCTGGTACCATATCTACTTTGTACTAAAAACCAAGTTATGACAGCATCTGATCTAGTCCAATCATCTTATTCTGGCCATTTCACATTTTAATTAGTCAGTGAATGACCCATCGATGTACATTGTACTTACATTGTATAAGACCACACACACATACACACACACACACACACATACACACACAGACACACATACACTAGTTTAGAATAGACCAAATGTACATTTTGTGACTGTATACTACCTAGTACGTAGGTATGTATGTCTGTCACTATTGGCACCATGACTGTATATACTGTCAAACTGCAAATATTTTCTACCTCTTTTAAAGTTGCAACCTTCATGCAAATTCACTCATTTTTAAGATAAGAAAGTAGTTTTTGTCTTGATCATGGCTATTTTGGACAATTTGGTATAAAAATGTTTCATGATCGTATAATTTTAGAGGATTATTGCAGGCAAAACTGGGTGCTGACGGTATCTTTAGTCACTGTGGCACTTTCCTTTATTGACATTGACAGTTTTTTGCTTTTTCTTGCAGACATGTTTATTTTTCTTTAGATGTGTGGTCTTTTACAATAATTTTTGCACTGTTTAAAACCATTCACGATTGTTGTCAAAGTTGTTCCTGCATGGGCAAGCTGCAGTCCCCAAATATCCATGTTTGTATTAGAATAATCATTGCCACAAAATCAAGTGTCACAAGCACACATAAAGGCATTATCCATGCTATATCCAATGTAAATAACTGCCAAACAACTTTTCACCTTTCACAAGTTTGTAGATCATTTTGCATCTTTTTTACTTTCTTTCTCTTTTTTATTATTCTTAATGAAGGAGAGAAAGGAGAATGTTGTAAGTAACTTACCAGCTTGCACATAGCTTTTTACCTTTCACATTTTGTAACATTTTTCCTTTTTGGTTTGCTTTTTGTTGACAGCAAAGACAGTTGGAAACAACATTAGAATGCCCTTAATCGGTGCCCTATAAGTGGTACATAGAGCATAAAACAACTATCAAACAACTTTTCACCTTACACAATCTTGTAGATCATTTCACATTTTTTTTACATTGAATTTCTCTTTTTATTTTTGTTTTCTATTGAAGGAGAGAGAAGCGAATGTTGTAAGTAACTGTCATTTTTTGCAACATATTTTTTACACCTTATTTTGACCTAGAATGCAAACAGCTTTCTACCTTTAACATTTTGCTTTTCTTCCTTTTTGGTTTACTTTCTATTTATAAGACAGTGAAAAGTTGCAACCAACTTCAAGATGCCCTTAACTGGTGCCCTGTACCTGACATATAGACTTATCCATACTATATCCAATGTAAGACAAGTATCAAACAACTTTTCACCTTTCACAAGCTTATTTTGCACATTTTTCATTTTCTCTTTTTCTTTTAAAATTCCTTTTTTTGTCTAATGAAAGGAGAAAGAAGAGAATGTTGTAAGTAAATGTAATATTTTTTACACCATATTTTGATACCCAACTATCAAACAGCTTTTCCCCTTTCACAAGCCAGAAGATCATCTTGCTCTTTTTTTTTTACTTCATTTTCCCTTTTTTACTTTTTTTATGGAAAGAAGAGCGAGGAAAATTCTGTAAGTAACTGAAATTATTTTGCAATCTTTTTTTGCCACAAACATTTTGCATAGTCACAGCTTTTTACCTTAAGTTTCACAGTTTGCAATTTTTTTCCTTTTTGGTTTTCTTTCTGTTGACAGATGAGTCAGTGGAAGGTTGCAAATAACCATAAGATTGGTGCCCTTTACCAGGCATGTAGAAACTTATAAATACATGCTATATTCAGTGTGGAACAACTAGCAAACAGCTTTCCCCCCTTTCTCAATCTTGTAGATCATTTTGCCCTTCAATTTTATTTCTCTTTTTTTATACTTTTTTTATATTGAAAGGAGAGTGCGGAGGATGTTGTAAGTAACTGTCCATTTTTTGCAACATATTTTTTGACCTCATATTTTATACGTAGTATGCACACAACTTTTTACCTTTCACATTTTGTGCTTTCCTTTCCTTTTGGTTTACTTTCTGTTGATGAGACAGTGGAAAGTTGCAAACAACAAGATGCCCTTAATTGGTGTCCTATACCTCAGACATATAATAGATTTATCTAATAGTGTGCTATATTCAGTGTAGAACAACTTGTCATCTTTCACAAGCTTGCAGATCATTTTGCACCTTTTTTTGCTTAATTTTTC
Source organism: Branchiostoma floridae x Branchiostoma belcheri (assembly GCA_019207045.1). Taxonomy (NCBI): domain Eukaryota; kingdom Metazoa; phylum Chordata; class Leptocardii; order Amphioxiformes; family Branchiostomatidae; genus Branchiostoma; species Branchiostoma floridae x Branchiostoma belcheri. The sequence continues at coordinate 22,570,841 of CM033035.1, read as the reverse complement.
TCTTATTTCTACCTTTTCTATTGAAAGGAGAATGAGGAGAATGTTGTAAGTAACTGTCATTCTTTTTTTACCTCACATATTTTGATTTTGATCAAGCTTTTTACCTTTTTGAACTTTTTTTCCTTTTCGTTTACTTTCCGTTGACAGATAAGACTTCAAAATCGTATACTTTATCCAATGTAATTTAGCAACTTTTCACCTTTCACAAGCAGGTAGATCATTTTGCACTTTTTTTTCTACTTCTTTACTTTTCTAATGAAAGGAGGGAGAGGGGAATGTTGTAAGTAGCTGACATTTTTTGCAATATTTTTTTTACCTCATGACATATTTTTGTACCTTTCACATTTTCATTTTTTGGTTAACTTCAAGATTATGAACAAATTAAGGATGCAATTATTTGGTGGCCTCTCTCTGTGATATGTGTTCAAACTGAAGTTCCATATTTGCATTTAGATGGTCTTATATGGTGTCCTGTACCAGGTTTGAATCTACACACCCCTATTTGGTGTTCTACCTGCGATATGTGGATCTAGATGCCCTTATTTGGTGCCATGTACCTGTGATACTTGGGTCTAGATGCCCAAATTTGGTGTCTTTTGTTATCTACACACCCTTATTTGGTGCTCTGTACCTGTGATATGTGTGGAAATCTGGAGTTTGCTGCAGGCAGGAACAGTTTGACCTGCTGACCTTTGAACTCTGACCTTGGCAATTCAGCCAATTAGCTATATGTGGCATCTATTGCAAGCCAGTAGTATGCTGTTGCAAGGCTAGATACTGCTACTTTGGTCCTAAATATGTTCAAATCAACATTCATCATTCAAAATCAAGATTTAATTTTCTGATGTTAAAACCATTACGTTCACTTCTGATATGAATTACTGATGTGATCTCAAAACAATCCACTGATTTGGTTGGGTCAAAGTCAAAGTTCGGCATAGAAAATCCACATTTTGTACACAGGTGAATTGTCAGACTGTAATTTTTTCAATATGATTTTCTAGGACATTACCAGCCAGTTGGCCCAGCTACAAGTGCAGAGCGTGGAAAGGCCCGCGTACGTGTCGTCGGAGGACCACCGACGGGCCTGGGAGCGAGGGGAGATCGACTTCACCGGCCTGGACCGATTTGAGAACATCCAGAAGAAACTTGACGCTCAGATGAAGAGTTAGGTTTATATTTCTATGACAGAATGTTCCCACTGCAACAGCATAAGTATATAGTTGAAACAAAGCAAACTGCCCTGAAATTGCAATATTGTAACCAAAATGTTTTGTAAAGAATTCTACTAAGACAAATTGTCAAAGTGATGTTTGAGAAAATTGCCCAATGTTTATTCTTGAAATTATCATATTATTGTACTTCCTGAAAAGAAACCTTATGTCTACATCTAAGCAGCATTAGACTGAACCCAGCTGTCAATAAAGGTTAGTAGTTCAGCCAATAAGAGAGTGGCTGTACTACATGTATTTGTTATGCATTTGTGTGTACATTTCATCTGAAATGGGCTATGGGTCTATATAGGGGCTTCCCTACTATCGATATGACGTTTTAAGATTTTACCTTCCAAACAACTGGTCCTTAAGACAAAAGAGAGCTTCCTTATTACTAAAATTCCCTGGCAGGCTTTATTTTCATATATTATTCTAATCCAACTCTGTCTATTGTCACTGGCATTATTAGGCTATGAAAATAGGAACAATTTCTTGTCACACTCTCATGAACAAATGTCCTTGGTCTTGGGCATCCTTGCTCAATGCTTGTAAAGAAACAGACAACTTGAGAATTATCAAATAGGGTAACCATGGCATATTATGTGTAATGGGGTAAAGAATGGTGTACTGTTGCAAACCTATTACCATCCAAACATTCATAGTACCAATAGTCTCGACACTCAGGTTTTTCTTTCCTACACAACTTTGCAGAGAATATTTCAGCCCACACTCAACATCAGGGCTTTTATACTGTACTGTCTTTTGCATGATACTGAAGTGATGATCCAATGGTGCTCAATAGATAGTGAGCCTAAATGTTACACGTTTAAGTATAACAAGGCAAGCAGTGATGGCAGACTAGAAAAACAACACTGAAAATGTATGGCAATACTGCATTCTTGTGTTTTCTGAATAACATACAAGCTGAAAACAATACTGCACTTCTCGGGATAAAGTAGTGAACAAACCATCTATAATTGGTTGACTAGTGCTACATTTAGTGTCTCACAATCCTCATTTTGTGCATGTACAATTATCAGTATTGTTGACTTGATATTTTAGTAACCCCATAAAATATAGTGTATAATAGTAAGAATGAAACAACTGGCCAGTATTACTACTTCTCGTACAATATATTTCTGTGTAGTTCCATCCATTCTTCCATTGCTGCCCTAAGAATATGTATGTACAAGAAGAAGAAAAACACTCAGAGCCCAAGTGCAAGGAGGAAAAATGAAATACTTGACAACTTCCCAGTATTAATATTTTTTTAGATACTGTAAATGCATTTAAATTCGCGGGGATTTAATTTCGCGGTAGCGGGGAAAATGACTTTTCGCGGTGGATTTAAGTTCGCGGTAACACCATAGACTGCAGTCTAATACCATAATAGAAAAATTTTCGCGGTGGTTTTAAGTTCGCAACGAAGTGGTCGCCGCGAAAACCGCAAACATTAATCCACCGCGAACATTTCTGCATTTACAGTATCTTCCCTGTCTTTTGTTGACAAATGAACATCTGACATGATGTATATTATAAGATCACAAATAAATCCTTGTGAAATGCAGAAGGGAAGATATTGGCAATTCTATACATCTATTATATTTTTTCTGTCTTCAGGCAAAAGTTCTATTCTGAAGTATTCATACAGTACTCTTTTGTCAACTAAAATGAGAATGATAAACCAATAATTGATTTTGCTCTATTTGAGAAGCAAGAAACGTAGTACTTTAAGAAAATCTTTATACTTTGAACTCTTGATGAAGAGGATGTCACAACTGAAGAAGATAAGAAAACTGAAAAAGTAAACGTAAGAAAACAAACCAAGCTGACTAATTTGAGAAATTCAATATACATGTAAATGAACAATAAGACATGATTGTCTTAAAATATAATTATCTTTTAAGAGCCATCACATTAATCGCTTTAGTTGGTGGATTTGTCAGTGGAGGTTTATCAATATTGATAAATAGGTAGGCTATGGCTTTTCTGAAAGCGATAATTTTTATGTATATTCTTATGCTGTCATAATATATGTATAATCCATAATTGAACACTTTGAGATTACATGGGCTCTAGCTTAATTTGCTGCTAATCATTCAGATTGTGTGACATTTTTTTAGAATCTTACAAAATACAAGCTTAAGCTCCTGGTATTATACTAAATTGGATGTAATAGTCATTTCCTATTGTGGAGGAATTTGATTACAAGAAAATGTCAATGCAATATGTGTTCTACAGACCTAGGCATATATTTGTACCCATTTCCAATATTATGGAAAATGAATAAATAGTTCATTAATGTTGTTAAAGGAGATCTTTAGTCTAGAAGTTAAGTCTAGAGGTTGAAGTATACTAACACCCTCAATAGGAATCTATGTTAATTAGGCAATTAAGTCTCTGACATCTTGTCATTGGTAAGCATTGTTTTTAGGTTTTTACCTTAAATTAATTAATTCAATGTCTCAAAGCCCCCCCTCCATAAGTAACGCACATATCCTGCCACCTCCTTTTTCTTCTGTACATCTAACGTAAACAGAAACACATAAACAATTTTTTTATTCATTTTGCTCAGTAAAAATAGTTTGTTAGAACAAAACAATTCTGTAGAATTTGACGGTGCTGGCATGAACAACAATTTACAAAGGAAAAGGAGAAGTAAAGGTTGATGAGCTTTGAGGGAAATACTACTTTGTGTGGTTAAGCTGGGCCTTGATCAAAGTTTATACTATCAATGTGTTAGATATTGGAGTGGGTTTGAGTTGATGTGACAAAATAACCGGGACTGCTTGGAGGAAAGCTTAACAAATGAACCTATTGATACAAATGACTGTGAAAATACGTTCAGTGTGTTGGTAATGATAGTTTGTCTTTGTGGTAGCCTTTGTCTATTGTTTTCAAAATCAGTATTTAGGGATATGAAGTCGATGAACGTTAGTTTCAGTTCCCAATATTTTGAAAATAGTGCTACTCTAAACTACCTTATCAAATCAATAATTTAAAACAACGGATATAGGTTACCACGTGGATAAAGGTGAACCAGAATTGTACCCATCAAGCTGGTAATCAAATTAATCCTTACTTTGCAATGTGATCTGGACTGCTGCAAGGTCCCAATGAAATTTGATAATTGAGATGTGTCACTGTTTAAATAGCTAGAGCTGCAACTATATGTAAGGAGGATATAGTTTACAGTAACTGCTGCTTTGTAGCTACCGGATGTTTAGAGGCCAGTGGTAGACATTTATTTATACTAGAAATGTACTGGTTTAGGTTGAATCTGTGGCAAAATGTATTAAATGATTTGCAATGGAAGAGAAGTGATCACAATCATAATGTGTGTGGTTGTGTGTTCATTTTTATATTTCCTCCTATTGATTAAGTGTAAAATGAAAGCACTGCATGCCTTATGACATCTTACATGGTATTAGTCCTGTCCTTGGTGCTGAACAAGAATCGTACAATGCCTGCATTTGGTCCTGACATCTACGTGACTAGTATGCTATGGAAGAGAGACCTGTTGCATGAAGCGTGATATCACATTTATTCATTGGCCGCATGACTCTATGTCTCTGTTTACCTTTCCAGGCAATTATCCCTGTCCTTGGTGCTGAACAAGAACCAATTAAAGTGGTGCCATTCATCCCTGGCCTGCATGGCTGTAGCATATGCTATTGAAGAGAATTATTTCTTGAATGAATGAATCTAGAGACCCATGTTTTCCATGGCATTTTCTGTTAACCCGGCTTCTATCCCTCTGCTGCTAGGGAATAATGTGACACACACAGAGACGTAGTAGAACCGCGTGTATTCATGAGTCAGCTCTTACCAAACTACCAGCCCCAGTCCGCATGCGTGGACTGTTCCATTGGTGAGGGGGGAGCTAACCATTCTAAGTAATCTAACATTTTCCACATGCTTTAGTATAACGTTACTTGTCACAACTGCCCTGCCTTGAATAATCGAGTTAGATAACTTCACTGAATCCGACAAGAAAGTGACGTGTGCTTTGTCATATAAAAAACATCATTTGTTCAATAGATCAACATGTAAAAATTGCACTTTTTCATCTGAGATATGCGTCAGCCTATCTAGCGTTACAGGGCATAACCCTTGTCCTTGGTGCTGAACAACAATCAAGTCAAACTGACATAAGCGCACGTGGCATGAAAATAAGTCCCTAGGTAAGTAAATAAGTCTAAAGATGACTTCGAGTTGATTGGCTACAAGTTCCAGTGCAATTACCCATTTTGGGAAGCGGCGGGAAGGACGAAGTCCGGCGAGGGCACGACATTTGCCGATCTGATGACGAAGTACCCACGAGGCGCCACGGACATGCCCTACAGGTGGATGACGTCATAGGGCGTATTTCTCCAATCGCCGTTGAAGAGCACTACGTTGACGTTGTCGAGCGGAACTGTGCGGTTCTCCAGGTTATGGAGTTCGATGAACTCTGTGTCGTCCGTGCCCGGGTCGTCGGAGTTCAGTTCGTTGATAAAGAGTAAGGGGGCGCTACTAGTGCTGGTGGTGGGTATGAAGCGACTGTGGTGGTAGCTGGTGAAAACAAAAAGAAGCCGTATGATAGTTTTAGGAAACGTGCAAACGGTGAAACGCCATAACGATTCGAGTAAACTAATGGTTCATTTACATTGCATGCTGCCGATGCAATACCGAACTGACTTGCGATGATTAGCGAATTTATAATATAGTTGGATCACCTCGCGTAATATAGATTCTCACTGAGCAAGCCTTTGCGCGGACAGTTAGACTTTATGTTATCAATTCTATGAATTCGAATTTGCAATTACAAATTTGAATATACAATTTGAAATTCTATGAGTTTACAATTACGAAAGCTTGTGCTGGGTTAGCCTAAAAAAAGGGACTTGTAAGATGCCTTTTTTATATCTTATGGATTTGTTATACCGTCAAATTTGATAGGGCGTAAGTTGCCCATCATTACCTCATGATATAACGTAACCTTTCCATGACCCCAGGTCAACATGCCACAACTAGGACTGTGAGGTCAATGACCGGAAAGACGGTTCTTCAGACATGTGAAGTTTGACACAGTCGACCCACGTGGCTTAGTGCACATGCGCACCGAAGAGATAGGTACACACACCTGGAACCTTTGGCCTGAGTAAATATCGCACTATCAGACAATATCATGAAAACCACAAACTTAAGCCGGGGCATACATCACATTTTCAAGCCGGTGTGACAGCGATCTCGCCCCCCAGCGATCTCGCCCCCCCGAGGGCGAGATCACTAGCGTTTTCGCCCCCCTTAAGCGTTTTCGCCCCCCCCCCCCCCAAGAGCAGCTGGTTACTACATATTACAGGTGCGCTACATGGTACTATACTGCACATGGGGAGTAACGTATATGGTGTGTTACCTGGTACCTATATGGCACCTTATTACCGTACCGTAAGATGTCATACCTCGAAAGTCGATACTATATATATTGTTCGGTGCAAACATGACATTGAAATGAAAAAGACAATTTTTGCAGCTGAGGTGGCATAAAAACAGTGCTACTGCGAACGTAAAAATCAACTCCGTCTATGATACGGAATACGTCAGCTATATGTTTTCAATTTGTCACAGTGTTTTCTTTCTTGTGCTGGAAACAATTCCAAAGCGCTAACAAAAACACACGTGAGCAAGAGTTCGGAGACCTCATACCTCCATGAAATATTCCGATTATGCAAATGACTTACAAATCCGCATAATTTATGCTTGGTTATGTACACCTTTAAATAACTCACACAGGTCACAATGTTGACAATCCAATCATTTATTACATGTACTTAGATGAATTAGGATACGTTCACATTAATTATGCAAACTAGGGACTTATTTGAATAATTGGTATCTGCTAATCTGTCACCTGCCACAATTTACATAAGTTACTAGCACATGTATTTCAGTCCTATAATGAAAAATACTGGAAATATAGATTTTCCTCATTAAGTATGTAAATTAAGTCCAAATTTGCATAATTTGCATTTCATTATGCACATCTCTGCCAAACATACTTACATGCTAAATATCATGGAAATCCATCGTTCCTATGTTCCGTTATGCTCCTTGGAAGATTTTGACGAAATTGACCTTGCAGTTCCAGAGCAAGCCGCTAGGGGGCCCAAACATATGTACCATCTTTCTTACATGAAATCTCCCACCAAAAAATCAAGAACATAGCATGTTCAGGTCAAAAGATTAAAAAAATCGAAGTTCTGCTACAGTACCAAGGTCACACACCAGGGGGCCCAAAGTCTACCTTGACCTTTGTCTTCCAAACACCTACCCATATCCCAAATATCATTACAATCCATCCAGAGGTTCTAAAGTTATGCTGACCACAAATATCCGGACACACAGACACACAGGCAGACAGACACACAGACACACACACAGACACACCAAAAACTATACCTCCATTTTTCATGGAGGTAATAATAGTTTCTCATTATAAACACTATCTACGCACAAGTTGATATAGCTGTTGCTAAATGCTACACAAACACTGGTAAAGTTCCAGTCTTAAGAAACACGGGTAAATGCATCAGTTCCTAAATACTAGAAAAAACAGTCATGTTGGAGGTGAAGATATCCCTTGGCCAGGTGCATATACCAAAATGTGCGTTATTCTAATTAATACCAAATATTTGCATAATTGATAAAGACATTACAGAGTTCTTTTGTGGTCACTTCATGGTAGAGACTTCATATTGGAGATATATAGGTTGCTTGAGGACAGGTGAATACAATGAAATACATCTTATGTCAAGACTCAGGTATATGCAATAATGGGAATACAAGGGACCCAACCCTCCTTGTCTGAAACAAGTTCAACTATCTTATTACCATGTAATTACGTTAATATTGATACTATGAATGGAGTTATGTATCAAACTCGTGTACTGATATCATTCTGAAACTGCATTTGTGATTTATACCAATCAACTTCTAAAATGTCATGTTTTTTTGGGGGGCGGGGGCGAAATCGCTAAAGGGGGGCGAGGTAGGGGGGCGAGATCACTAGCCGGGGAGGGCGAGATCACTAGTGATTTCGCCCCGGGGGGGCGAGATCGCTAGTGATTTCGCCCCCGGGGGGGCGAGATCGCTAGTGATTTCGCCCCCGGGGGGGGCGAGATCGCTAGTGATTTCGCCCCCGGGGGGGCGAGATCATGGGGGGAGCGAGATCGCTGTCACACCGGGGCTCGGCCGGGCAGCTTTTGGGAACGAAAAGTATGATATAAAAGACAACAAACTACACAACTTCAAGCTGTAAATAGAATAGTCATGGGTATTATTTGTGTCTATTTTTGCGTATATATTTCTATTTTTCATTTCCACAAACTGGCCCCGGTTTTGAAATGTGACGTTAGCTGAACTTTGAGTATTCCCAGGCGGCTCTTGACCCCATCGACCCGTGGAGTCTGTGCACGTGCGCCCCTAAGAGTCCGACATACACACCTTTGATCCAGAGATGACAAGAGGTAAACACTCAGTTCTTCACAAATTTACTTACAAGCCGTAAATCATGGACATTTGCAATTGGTTAATTTTTATCTGACCCTTACTTGGTCCCTCACGACCTCAATGAAAAGCAGCCTGTAGACCGATTGAGCTTCTCGTGAGTGAACAGACAAATTTAAAGGTTCAAACAAACAAGCAGTTTATTGTAAATCGCAGTGTTGCCACTGAATTAGACCGATTAAAAATGGCCGGATCAAAAATAGATCCGCAGTGTATACATGCAGATTTTATATCAACATCTTTTTGAATGTGAAACATTTTTTTCGACTATGTTGGCGCGATTTCCTAACGCAATTTGGCGCCCAGATACTTGCTTTGGTACGGACTGATAAGAAAAACGAGTATGTGGGAGTGGAACAAGAGTTACATAGAGTGGACTAGGACAGTACAGGAATGTTCTTATCACATATCCTATTTATTGAGATTGGGTACCACAAGCAATGCAATTGCAGCCTAGCCGTAGTTGAATAAAGGCTCATTTAGGATTTTCATTGCGATAACGCCTTCCAGTAATTGATAAGTCGGTAACCTACAAGGAAACATGTACATTTTCCCGTTGTTATAGGCACAATGATGTGACCTGACTCAGGTGTGGTCACTTTGCTGTTATTTTGTATAGTCTCTAGTTTCTGTTTGCACACCTCAGACACAAAATTATGGGCAAGGCTTTCTAGCTGTCATTTGTTGCTTGGACACAGTTGAGCATTTTAAAGGAGATAATGATGCATATAGTATTACAATTTCTTTTACATTTCCCTTTATATAAGTTTTGGACTTGCGATTACTAGTACCCTCGTCCATACATCGTAACCGAGAACGTTGCATAAAGTTCCACCGTTGCTCTATAATAGTCCTCAACAACTCCTGACGAGAAACGCCCAGATACTATAGTGTACTACCAGCAAACAAGCCGAAAACAATAAATGACACATTGCAAAAATGTACCCTACCTTTTTGCTTGATCAATTTTCCTCCCTTTCCAACAGCGCCTTTACGAACTTTGGAGCCTCTTTAAGTAAGGCGACGTGACTACTTAAACACAAACTGTCCTTCTTTGTACACCGTATATTTACTTGAAGTAACTGAAGGTTTGCATACCCATCACATTTTTACAGTTATCTCTTAGATAGTAAATAAGAATATCTACTCACTAGCTTAACCATTATGCAAATGACAAGTGTCATATAAGTGGCGACCTATCATGAAACGTTCTTCAGGTGCTTGGGAAAACGACGTTTATTGCATAATGTTAGATACTTTCTAACGGTTACGCCTTTTGTGACGCTGCCATAGAGTATTCTTTTATCTCCATGAAGTATAGCCACCCCTACGTTGCCCCTTTCGGGGCTATTAGGGTGTTTAAGAAGAAGTTGTCATGGAGGTTATATTTTCAGCAACGTTTGTCTGTCTGTCTGTTGGTGAACAAGATAACCCAAGAACGGCTGGATGGATTGGTTTCATACTTGGTGTGTTGGTGGGCTATGACAAAAACTAAAAATGATTAGAATTTGGGCCCCCAGCGTCTTCCCTTGATACTGCAGTGGAACTTCCGGTTTTGATATCTCGTGTTCTAAACAAGCTATGTGGCCACGGTTTTAGTGTGTTAGATTAGATAGCTCTTGCACTCGGGAAGTTACATAAGATCGGGCCCCAAACGACTAGTTTTGGAATTGCAGGACGCCAGTTCATCTTTGTAACGGTAATTAATATCACGGGAAACATTGTGCGGAAAGATATGAAATCAGTTGCGTCTTTTTCTTCCGCACGCAATGCCAAGTTTCAGTTCCTTGAACTTGATCACAGGATATGTTTCCAGGCTTCCCCGTGTATAAGGCTTGCATACACCGGATGGAATAATGTAGCGTTATGGCTAGAGTTCTTTTGCACTTGATTTCTCAGTATTGTTTTTCTAGTGGTGCGCACAAGCCAGTGGGCGATAGGATTTGCCAAAGAGCTTTTATCTTGGGGATCTTCCCTCCAAACGTCTACTTGGAGACTGCGCAACAACTGGACAAGTCCCGGATGTTTGGCTGCAGGTACAGGAAAAGGAAGTCCAGGGTCAGCAGAGACTAGTCAAGGCTGTACCAGCCGGTTCTGTTTAAACACTCAAACACGTCACAGGAAGTCGTATTCCCCGAAGATTTGCAAACACCATAGTCCTTGTTTCTTGGTAGAGCACACTCACTTCTTACAAGACCTTAGTAATATAAGGGACAGACCGATTTCAAGTTGCTGCGATCTATTTGTGAGTTGAAGTTCTTTGTTACATTGTACCTCCACTAAGTTTGTGACTGTGTGTGTTTGTGTTACCGTGTGTATATGGGGGAGGTGTGTGTACTTTCCACCTTTTCGTATGTGTACATCTGTGTCTAGAAACCCTCTAATGAATCGATTTGTACATGATTGGGCTTTTATGTATGTGCGTAGGCCATGGAACAATGAAGAAACGATTATATCCTAGGATCCTGGGCCCTACTTGTATAGTTCTGCATCCGTACTATGTACCCGGCATGGACTTTAATCAATAGTGTGTAAGTCTACTTTATGACCCTTTATAACACGACGTGGTGACGATCTGCAGTGGGGGCATGGTGAGGGCGTGTACAAAGCGTGGTCGTGACGTAATGTGGTTGGACGATGTATGGTAAAGGTGTGACTTTATACAGAGTATACACGTGGTTGAGTTATACTGTTATTAAATGGAGATGTTGTCAGGTTGCTGGACATGCTATCATGACTCATAAATGAAAAGGGCAATGCCTGTTGTCAGGTACAGTAAATGTATGTAAACTAGGATAAGTATATAGGTGATTAGAATATACTGCATGATACCCTTTGTATCATTTGATGTGCATTTCTTCGTCGATGAAGGTTAGACATACAGGTAATAAGATACGCCCAAAGCAGTTGAAGCAACAAAATCATATCCAGTTGCTTGAGTAACTGCTTTTTTATATGTATTCATTTTGTCTTCCTAGCTTAACTCCTAGCTCACTCTTTTGTACCTTTACACTGACTCTCAGTGGTGTACTATGTAGCACTACATGTACTACATGTGGTGTATGACTGGGCCTTTACATGGGGACAGGTGGGGTAGAGGTGTGCCCCGTACGTGCTCTATTGTTCTGTTGAGTTAGGTGTACTTTGGTCGGGTGACAAACGAAGAAGTCGTGATTCGACGGTCGCACCATTGCATTTATAGCCCCCATAGCTGGCTTTGTGGACGACATTTTCCCATTTACCTCCCTGGCTGTACTACCACCTTTATCTGCAGGGTAACCTATTTCCATTGTTTTTAGAAAGGGCACTTATATAGTCGACAGACGGTACAATGTTTTGAAAATAAGTTCAATATTTTTGAGACTGTTACAATTTGAAAACAATGTCCGCTGACTAGATTAACGGATATAACGTTAGGTTACTAGTACCTTGCGGACAAACGTTGACTATTGTTACTGTTTCGCGGGTCTTTGCTACCGTATCTTGATAACTCTCATTTACCACACGGTTGCGAATATAGGACATTATCAGTGATAAAAACAAACAAATAAACAATAAATAGCAAAGTCAAAACAGCCCGGCATGGAGGTTGCTATCCCGTCAGGCCCCGGTTAACCAATCATTCCGCTCCATGCCTGTGGCCTGAGCAGTCTAAATTTTTGGCGGGAAACACTACCCCACCTAGTTAACTTAGAGCAATTAGTAAACCATTGAGTGGCCACAATCAAACAACCATTCCTCGGTCGCCACGGGTTTTGAAAGCTTGGTCAATAAAACTGGTGCCTTATCTTCATATGACTCCTTGCCCCCATTCCCGCTCCCGCCTAGAACACACAAGAACTAGAGAACGTCGTCTTAGAGTGACGGTCCTTTCTAAGTGCCTTGTCTGACTGACACTTGGACTGCGTTAAGAAAGTACTGTTGAGGATTTTTGTCAGCGAGCGTTGAATTCGTGAGTGCAGTATATATTGTTTTTACATTGTTCTGTAGTTAAGGATTATGTGTTGTGTTTTATAAGGACACGGCCTATAGGAAATGTATGGTAAGTGGCAAACATGATTTACTTGACACGAGTTACGAATAGTCACGTACCAAGACGTGTTCCTATTTGAAGGTAATGGACCATGGTTTGTACTGTTAGGCCTTGGTAGGTGTGTACATGTGTATGTCGTGTTAGACTCTTTGTAGACTTGTCACACCTTGTGGAGAATTAGAAAGTGTTGCGAATGTATTGCTGTGGGAAGGTTGGCGCCAAAATATCAAAATGGCGCGAAAGGACCGGACAACACACAACATAGAACATACGGTACTACTAATAACATTGTCTATGTTAGAAAATTGCGCGAAAAGGTGTAACGGATGCTACATAGACATTATAGTCTTTTGTACGTAGGCACAGACGTTAATGTTACGTTTATTTCAAGATTTCACTGTATATTTTGTCGTTGCTTGTCTGCCTTTGTTTCTCTACAGACTCTAGTACCTGTCAATATCACTTAATATCTGTAATATCATATTTGGCCATTCGGAAACGTTGGTCTCGCTATTCAAGCTAGTGCTCGAATAGTAAGGTTATATAATTAGTCAGGTTATACATTATGTGAATACGTGCGCTTTGTTTCTTATTGACTATGTATGACCCTGTGATGTTTCTTAATGCATTGTTTGGGGTGTGTGTGTAATATGCGCCCTAGGCCTTCAGACCACATTTTTAGCCAGTGTATTAAATTCTCAGTTGTTTAACATGAGTAACGCCTCCAAGCGACGACTTCAATTTGAACGGTTCGCATGTTGTTTTACTTGAGTCAATTTACCTTTTGGTCTCTGAATCCTTTATATCAATATATATATATATTTATTTGCAAATCCATGCCCGTAGGCTAATTGCAATGATACAGACAGTGAAAAGTAACAAGTGTCTATTCTAAATACGCACACGTCAGCTATCTATGTACATGCTTCTACTTCTTTACTGGGTGGTTTGACTTCTTCTTTGGAGGCAGTGGCTGATGAAAAGTCCCACTTCTTTAATGATTAGTGGGTTCTGTGATTTTAACAGAAATATAGTTTTTTTGAGGTCTACTAACTGGTGAAAAGTTGGAAATAATGTTTTGATTGTGTCAAAAAGGTTGTTTCTTTCGTCCTCATAATGGGGGCAGTTACATATAAAATGTATTTCATCTTCCACTGCATCCGTCGCACAGTATTTACACAATCTATCTTGAACTGGCACTTTTTTATAACGACCCTTTTCTATCTCTAGTGAGTGAGCACTGATTCTTATCTTACATACATTGGATCTCTTGTCAGCGTCGTTCTGGTATAGATAGGTTTCCATGGCATATTCGGTTTTGATATGTTTGTAAAATCTTAGTTTGCCGTTATCTTATAAAACTGGCAGTCTTAAAGGGCATTGCACACATGCGACTTTAGCCTTTATACATGCTGTAATGTGACTGGTACTGAAGGACTAGTAAGACGAGCTTTATTAGTCTCCTTGGCGGTATACTGTTAACTTCTTTAATAGGCCCCTGTACACATACGTCATTATTGACCCCTTCACACGAGAATCGGGATGAGCCGGAATGTCGTCTGAATAGAATTCTTTATATATTTCTGGGAATTCGTAGTGTATTCTAGAAATTCTCACTGCATTTCCTATTCTTGTGGCTGTCCCGAAGGTTTTTGTCGTTTTCAAAACTTTCGAGGTGCATTTGTGGTGGAGAAATATATCGAACGGTATTCAAGATTTTGGACGAGTACGTACTCCTGGTCAAGCTTGTAAGATAGAAGATATTCAAATCGTTTTGTTTCTTTTATGAATGATTGTACATACTGTAACGTTAGAAGTTTGGCGTTAATTGACTCGGATAGGAATGCAGGCCCTCAAAGCATTAAGTGGACTAAGCCATTATCAGGGAGCCAGATCAGCCAGGTGTATGGCAAATCCAACCAGCTTGTGATAATGCTGCTTTGTTTGGTTTTCCCCCAGTCCCTGACTGGTACATGTGCAGCACGTGTTCATGTTCCAGACGTGTTTATGCTTCACGTGAACAGCACGCCCGCATTCCAGCTGAACTAATAAACTCACGAGTGATTGTCCAAGTGATGCAGGAACAAAGGGCCTACAGAGTCATAACTTGCCTTTGCCGCGCTTCGTGCCTTTGTCACCTTGTCGGGTATATAACGTATGGAAATGTTGTACGTGTGTGTGTGTGTGTCTGTGTGTGTGTGTGTGTACCCGTGTGACTGCATGTCTCTCTCTCTCTGACTCTCTGTGCTTGTGTTTTGTGCCTTTCTCTCTCTCTCTGTATACATCTCTCTCTCTCTCTCTGTGTATGTGTGTCTCCCCTCTCTCTCCCCTCTCTCTCTCTCTCTGTGTGTCTCTCTCTTTGTGATTGAGTATATGCCTGTGTCACACGGTATGTGCGTGTATGCATATGTGTCTAACTCTCTTTTTGTGTTCTGCGTACATACGTTCTTCTGTCTCCAAGTAGACATTGGCAGAAAAGATTCTAGCATTTTCTGACCACCACGGTTTTTTTCCGACACAGCCCTCCTTAGAGGATATTAGAAAAATGTTTATCACCTCCCTTTCAACATCTGCTTGGAAAAGTGTGCACGTCACAAGACTAAAAGACATAATTGCTGTCTTTGCACATTTTTTCTGTTACCATCTTGCGAACGTGCATGGAGAGTACTTCACACCAGACTTTGCTCGCCTATGCTTATGAAAAGTGGCTAGCCAAAGTGAATAGCCAATACGTTATCAAGGACAAGGTAGAAAGTCCTTCAGTCTTGACCCATGCGCACTGCGTTTTTAACGGGCTGCCCCACGTGTATATGAGAGTGGTCTTTGTATAAAATAGAAATGATACCTGTATGTATGTTTGAGCATGCGTACTGGTGTACATGTAGTTTCATACGCAAGCTTTAAAATGGTTGTTTAGGTCACGACGTGACAAGACTTTGGGTTACTCAACTATAGCACTAGTCGATATGGATGTAATTTAGTTTTAAGCTTTGGGGATGAATTATTATAACAAACGTGGGTTGATATCGCGTTTCAGTAACCAGGCTTTCAACTTTCAACCTTCTATTTCTGTGCTAACCTTTAAAATCAGGCTTATAAACACTACACTATCCTACATCAGACACTTCTAAGTCTTTTTCGCTGTTGTCATGTTCTGACTTATAGTTAGCCTTAATTATATGTATAACATTCAATGTTTGTTATATTTGCACAATCACTTAAATTACGGATTGGCTGTTGACATTTCTCAATTGTTACTATTCTTTAATATTTATGTATTTAGATTAGTATTAGTTCAGTTAAGTGGAGCAGGGCACTGTACAAGCGGTGCAGATTCTACCCTTCCTCCAGCACCTTTATTTATTTTTTCTAAACTGTAAGGGTAAAATAAACAAACAAACAAACTTTAAACCTTAATTTCCAGAAAGACACCGAGATGCTCCCCAGACTTCTGTCCCTGTTTGCCGTCCTCCACAGCGTGTCGTCTGGCGTCATTATTTATTGTTTTTGTTTTTTTAATGTACGAAATAAACAAACAAAGTTTCAGCTTTAATTTCCAGAAAGACACCAAGATGCTACCTACACTTCTGTCCCTGGTTGCTGTCCTCCACAGCGTGACGTCTGGCGTCATCATTTATTGTTTTTGTTTTTATGTACGAAATAAACAAACAAACAAACTAACTTTCTATCTTAATTTCCAGAGAGACACCAAGATGCTCCCCATACTTTTGTCCGTGCTTGCTGTTCTTCACAGCGTGTCGTCTGACGTCATCATTAACGAACTGAACGCCGACAACCCCCAATCAGACGACACGGAGTACATCGAACTTTACAACACCGACAACAGCGCCGTCGCCTTGGATACCTACGTCATCGTGTTGTACAACGGAGCCAACGATATTGCGTACGACGTGATATATCTGACGAGGAAGACCATCCCAGCAAGGGGGTACTTTGTTATAGGGTCCAGCAATGTTGTTCCGACACCGGACTTCGTTCTTCCTGCGGACTCGAACATCTTCCAGAACGGTCCGGACGGAGTAGCGCTGTACAACGGGGACCCTGGCAGCTTCTCTGTAGGGATGGCGGTGACGGGGGTGGGGCTTGTAGACGCCATCGTTTACTCAAGGTACAGTGAAGTGACATACAGATTTACCTGTCATTGAGGTGGCTGGAACTCTAATCGTGGCGTCGTGTGTGGCGTAGATGGTAGAGTTTTGGACTCGGGGCCTAGGGGTCCCGAGTTCGATACCCGCCGTGCTCCCGACGTTGTACCCTTGGGAAAGGCAATATACACTTCACCGAGGTGTAGTGGATTCCTGACTTCGGTCAGGGAGGTAAAAGACTACCTTTACCCTCTGTCTGTATGGGTCACTGTTAATATAAGTTACTGACTTGAGTGAAGCACCACATTGTCCGCGTCTAACCCTATTACATTTAAAAAAAAAGGCCGCGGCCGTAGCCTATGTAAGGATTTCTGAATTATGAAAGATGAAAAATGGCAACAGTAGAACACGTACTTATGGTTTGTAGGATAGGTATAGGGAAAGGAACTACTGTCTATATCGTTTTTGAAGCAGCCTTGAAATGTCTCTGTGGTCCTTGATGATATGTTTACGGTTTTGTGTCTTTAGATATGCCGGTAGACCAGCAGACGGTCTGATAGCTATCCTCACTCCTGGCCAGGACATCGTCCTCGAAGACGAGAACTTCGACGTTCTGGACGAGTCCCTCAGCAGATGTGGCGGCACAGACGCGCTCAACACGACCCAGTTCAACACAAGCTACCCCACCCCGGGCGCCGCAAACGACTGTAGCCTACCCCCGGCAGAGACAGTCACCCCTCCCGCTACCGTCTCTACCACCACCCCGGCGGGCGGAGCCGCCACTAACAGCCCGATCCCAGACATCATCATCAGCGAGCTGAACGCCGACAACCCTGGGTCCGATGATCAAGAATACCTCGAGCTGCGCAACAAAGGTTCTGTCACGGTCTCCCTCAGAAACTTCGTGGTCGTCTTTTACAACGGCGCGAACAACCAGGCCTACTACGTCCTGGATTTATCCAGCTACTCTATCCCTGCACGTGGATTCTTTACCATCGGCTCAGCTAACGTCAGCCCCCGGCCAGACATTGTAACAACCGACCTGAGCATTCAGAACGGTCCAGACGCCGTGGCGCTTTACTACGGAGACCCCGGCAGCTTTAGTTCCGGCATGACCGTGACGAACACCAACCTTCGCGATGTTCTGATCTACTCCAAAAGAGCGGGAGACACGGTGGCTGGTCTCTCGGACGTTCTGGCTCCCGGGCAGCAACTCGTGGTAGAGAACGAGCAGGCTGTTGCCGAGGACGAGTCTATTAGTCGGTGCGGGGGTGTGGACGCGAATACTTTGTCTCAATTCCGGGTAACGTTCGCCACACCTGGTGGAGAAAACAACTGCGCTCCTCTACCAACTCGACCACCTGTCACGACTGTGACCATGCCGCCAACCACACCACTGCCTACATCTGCTCCTAACGTCGTCATAAACGAGGTAAACGCTGACAATCCGGGAGCAGATGACCAGGAATACGTTGAACTTTTAAACAAAGATTCCACCTCTGCCAGTCTCAACGGTTTGGTTCTCGTGTACTACAATGGCGCGAATGATGCGGCGTACGCGGTGATAGACCTATCGGGAGGAACTCTACCCGCTAACGGGCTCTTCACCGTGGGTTCCAGCAACGTCGTGCCTCGTCCTGACGTGGTGACCGACACTATGATCCAAAATGGCCCCGACGCTGTGGCCTTGTATTACGGAAACGCCGCCGACTATTTCGTCGGCATGACGGCTTCGCGGGCGAACCTGGTTGATGTGTTGTTGTACTCTAGTAGAACGGGGTCAACCGCGGACTCCCTTTTGGCTACTTTAGCACCGGGGCAGCAACTGGTGTACGAAAACACAGATGGGACGGACATAGACGTCTCGGCAAGTAGATGCAGTGGTCTACAAGCTGTCATGTTGTCGCAGTTTCAAGCCACTCGCCCCACTCCGGGAGGAGACAACAACTGTGCCCCCCTTCCCACGGTGGCTCCCACAGTCCCCACCACAGTCCCAGCAATCGTTATCAACGAGTTAAACAGTGACACACCAGGCGTTGACACGCTGGAATTCATCGAACTTTACAACAAAGGCAGCTCCACTGTTGATATTAGCGATTTCCAACTTGTTCTCTACAACGGAGCCGACAACCTAGCTTACATGGTTATCCAGTTGACTGGATCCATTCCGGCGAACAGTTACTACACTGTTGGATCATCAAACGTCACACCTCGCCCTAACATGGTATTTGACGATACAGAGAACGTTATACACAACGGCATCGATGCTGTAGCGCTGCACTATCAGCGCAGTGACATTGCCGTAGGCGCAACGGTTAGCTCCGTCGGACTTGTAGATGCCCTGGTCCACACGAAATACACGCCTCCTACCGAGTCAGGCTTGATCGACACGCTGACTCCAGGGCAACAACCGGCCTTAGAACTCTCGTACATTACTTCAGGAGACACTTCTCTGGGAAGATGCTCCGGTAGCGATCCTCTAACCCTCGCACAGTTCCGTATGACCCTCCCCACCCCCGGAGCGCCCAACAACTGCAACCCCCTCGCGACGTTACCGCCCCGAACCACCACGCAAACGCCGCCGGTATCACAGATCATCATCAACGAAATGAACGCAGACAGCCCTTCTGTAGACGATTACGAGTACATCGAACTGTACAACAAAGAAAACCGTGACGTGCCTCTGGACTACTTTGTCTTGGTGCTTTACAACGGTAACACCAACACTGCGTACCGGGTTCTGTCCTTCAACGGCAGAGGTCTCACGATTCCTCGCCAGGGCTACTTCACCATAGGGACCAGGAACACGAACCCAGGGTTTGAAGTTTCAGATAGTTTCCTTCAAAATGGTCCCGACGCCATAGCGCTGTACTACGGAGACGCGTCTCGGTACTCCCCCGGTATGGCCGTCACCAGTGACGGGCTTGTAGACGTGGTTGTGTACGTGAACAGCGGCGGAGACAGCGGTGCTGGTCTGACGGTAGCACTGACTCCCGGACAGCCGCCGCTTCACGAGGACAGTCGGGTACTCGAGCTGGACGAGTCCATCGGTCGCTGTGCTGGTAACTCTCCCATCACGCTATCTCAATTCAGAGTGATGTTACCGACTCCGGGCCGACCTAACGACTGTTCCCCGCTACCCACGTCGGCACCAAACCCTGCCCCGGCGGTCGTGCTGAACGAACTCAACGCGGACAATCCCGGTACCGACGACCGGGAGTACATAGAGCTGTTCAACACGGACAGCGTGACTGTTCGCCTGGACAACATGGTGCTCGTGTTGTTCAACGGCCATGACAACGCCGCCTACGCCGTCATAGACTTGTCACGTAACTCCATCCCCGCGCGAGGATACTTTGTCATTGGGTCACCCAACCTGACGCCCTCCCCTGACATAGTTCTCATGCAGTCTCAGAACATTCTTCAAAACGGCGTGGACGCTGTCGGGCTGTACTTCGGCAGGCCTAGCCAGTTCGTGGTCGGTATGCCTGCCACGGGTGTCGATCTAGTCGACGCCATTGTATACTCCAGACAGTACAACGATTCCAATCCCCAGCTCATAAGCGCCCTCACTCCAGGCGAGTCGGTACTGCACGAAGATGACCGCGAATTCCAGATGGACGAAACACTGAGCCGATGCGGCGGCACTACGCCGTTCCAACTTTCTCTGTGGCAAGTAACGCCTCCGAGTCCAGGACAGGAGAACCGTTGTGCGCCCCCTATAGTGATAAACGAAGTTAACGCAGACAACCCGAGTGTCGATGACCAAGAATTTATCGAACTTTACAACACTGAGCCCGTCATGGGATTCCGACTGGACAAAATGGTGATCGTCCTCTACGACGGGAGCTCCAACCTTCGAGCTTACAAAGTCATCAAGTTGAACGGAACCATCGAGCCAGACGGTTACTTTGTCATCGGGTCAGGGAACGTGTCTCCACGGCCAGACATGGTCCTACCCACCGACCAGAACATCTTGCAGAACGGTCCGGACGCCGTCGCGCTGTACCATCACACTGAGGACCTTGACATGTACACCGTCGGCATGGAACCTACAGACGCCTTCTTAGTGGACGTGTTGGTCTACTCCAGGAATAGGCGTCCTACCGAACTCATCAGCCGTCTGGCTCCCGGACAGGAGATAGTGCTGGAAAGCTCTACTGTCTCGGAGGTGTCTGTGAGCAGGTGCGGCGGCAACGATCGCATCACGCTCTCACAGTTTCGGTCGACGTACCACACACCTGGAAGACCCAACAACTGCGCCCCCCTCCCCACCTTCCCTCCTCCAACCGGCTCCGTCACCACCGCCGCAAACGTTAGCCCTACCGGGCTCGTCATCAACGAAGTCAACGCCGACAACCCGTCTTACGATACGGCAGAGTTCATCGAACTCTACAACCCTGGAAAACTCAGGATGTCGCTAGATGGCGTTTTTCTCGTCCTGTACAACGGCGCCACCGACCTCGCTTACAACGTGGTAGAGTTGTCAGGGAACGAGGTCTCACCGGAGAGTTTCTTCGTCATCGGAAGTGCAAAGGTCGACCCTCAGCCCGATCTGGTTCTGGAAAGAAATGAGAACATTCTTCAGAATGGCGAGGATGGGATAGCGCTGTACTACAACCCTGGGGGCAGGTACTACGGGGGAATGACTGTCACGGCTGAGAACTTACTAGACGCGGTGGTGTACTCCACAAATTACTGGAATGGCAGTAATCTCATCTTAAACACCCTGACACCTGGGCAACAAGCGCTACACGAGTACAGCAGGCACAACCCTGATGACATGGACGAATCTCTAAGTAGATGTAAGGGCGTGGACCCTACGACATTGTCACAATTTGTCCTGGCCTATCCTACACCGGGCGACAAGAACAACTGTGAGGGTCTACCAAACACTGGTAAATACTCGTCAGGTAAGAGATTTTATGTCATCTATGTTTCATCTTTCCATAGCCATAGATTAGTCTTGTTAAATATGTATCTGACGTGTGTGTGAATATGTATGTATGAGTGAGGCATGTTTTGTACCAACTAGTTGACTTGCTTTAATATATCTTTGAGGTCATGTTGATTTGATCATATGGATGACATCCGCGCGTCAACGTTTGACTGTTACCCAAAAAGGTTTCGACCATCCTGTAAAACCTTCTAATCAACTGTAAAATGAGCAAATGCGTGCCTCAAGTTGCAAAAGAATATCGAAAAATGGGTACTAAAGTCAGTTCCTAAATCAAAGAAGAAGATGGGAAAGAACAAGTTATGACCAATTGTTCAACCTTCCCGACCACTTAAATTTCATAATGAAGTCAATTTTTTTTACCAAACATTTTATTTTGTTTGCACTCTCACACCAATTTAGGATATAATCATCTACATAAACAAATCAACATGACCTAGTTTAAAATCTTTCAAAGTTTTGAATCGAGTTAAAAAAGAAAGTAATATACTTTCCTTCATCTTTAATATGTCTTGTTTGTGTTAGCAGAATAACTTTATAAATTGATTCAACATTTTTTCCTGTGTCCAGGATTGTCCCCAGGCGGAGTGGCCG
This sequence comes from Branchiostoma floridae x Branchiostoma belcheri, assembly GCA_019207045.1. NCBI lineage: Eukaryota > Metazoa > Chordata > Leptocardii > Amphioxiformes > Branchiostomatidae > Branchiostoma > Branchiostoma floridae x Branchiostoma belcheri. The sequence continues at coordinate 22,548,389 of CM033035.1, read as the reverse complement.
GAGTGGTGATAGCTGTACTGATCGTACTGGGAGTAGCAGCAGTGGCAGGCTTCGTACTCTTCAGGAGAAAAACATCGTGAGTTATTCTCCTTTTCAAAAATATCTGTGTATATAGTTGCAGTCACCCGTGTTTTCTATGACGACAATGACGATTAGGGCACTGGTGATTTCAACATCATGATGTTATTGTATAGATATAGATATATAAATATAGTTTGTCCAAGCAGAATTATATCAATAAACTGAGCAAAGAGGTACTTTGTTTTCTTTGCATTCGACTTTTATATGTTAACAGTGCGTAAAGTGAAGGAAGAATGTAAGAAAATTTGGAAGTCTACTTGGAATTTTGTTGTGAATGTTTCATCATTCAGATAAAAGATTTTATGTCCCTTGCCGGCAGTCGCCAAGGGCTCGGGAGGATTTTGTTTGTTTGTTTGGACCTTTGTTTGTTCATGAAATCTCAAATCTGGCCATGGCTGTTAGCCGCTTTTCATTGAGGTCATGAGGGAAGAGGTCACGCAAATTGTATAACAGAGGTACAGTTTAAACCTGATTCATTTAAAGTCCTGATAAGTCTATACAGATATTTTACACATACATAGTTTTTTTGCTAGGCTGGGCGAAGAACCAGAACACCATTTTTCCTATACCTTATCTTTTCTACACCCATGTCAATATTTTCCTTCATTAATTTTCTGACAGATTGACCTCGGAGTTCGGAGCGAAGGCAGAGTCGGGGATAGGGTACAACAACATGGGACCGGACAGTGCAGTCAAGGTGACCGGGCTGCCTGTAGCGTACGACGGCTTCGATAACGTTCTCTACAACTTCGAGCACGGAGACAACCTTAACAAAGTCAGCAACGTCGAGTCAGATACGTAGAGGGCAGGGTCATGGTTGATAAATACAAGTAGCTAGCTATGGGGTGTGTTGTGTTCTTATCGTCAAGCATTATGAGATATAGCTACGGCCTTTTTATTAGTCACTTTAGAAGAGTTAACTTCATTCACCCGATGGACTTTAGTACTGTTTTGTATTGCTTCTAATGTATGTAAGTTTGTATGTGTGTATGTATGTATGTATGTATGTATGTATGTGTGTGTGTGTGTGTGTGTATGTATGTATGTGTGTATGTATGTATGTATGTATGTGTGTGTGTGTGTGTGAGTGAAAGTGTGAGTGTGTGCGTGTTTCTGAGCTTCTGAGATTTCCAATAAAATGTTAGACAATGCAGATTTCCACCATATACAATTACAGAACATTGTCAGTGCTACTAACTTTTGCCTGTAAGATTTGAAGGTCTGAGTAGTATGAGCCATACACTGTGCAACATTGCGCTTTACACTGCCTAGTATACACGCTTTTAAGTCATTATGTTTAAACAAGTCACAGAGAAGATAATGATTCAATGTGTCTACAGACTCAATAAACGAGTATCTATGTACTGTTACCACAAGAGTATGACTTTAGGTCGTTACGTCAAAGTGAAATTCATTTACTTTTTAAGGTTGTATATTTCTGGTGGAATTGAGTATCACTGTGAATATCATGCGCTCAAACAGAAGAAAATTTCATCAAACAAAATAATAGACATTCTGACAACATTTGCAGCTATAATCTGATAAGTATGTGTATTTTGCTCGATGTTTCTGTCTTCGCACATACTGTAATCCTTGTATCACTGTTGTATTGTATCGTATGACTACTTCTAGATTACATAAAACATGGCGCCATTTTTTGTGAAAATAGAGCTATATATAGAAACTCAGTACGGTAACAGATCATATAGTACACGTTAACTGGACTCAACTATTTTGAAGATATTTTTTGTAATAGTCAAACGACAATGATGAATAAATGATGTATCGAGAAAGACATTCGTACTGCCATTGTTGTCGAAAGAGGATTGTTGAGATTTCGTGACACCTTTTCAACGCGCCCTTCCGTAAGGTTTGTCATACCTATCTGCTAACGTGACAATAACAACAATTAAATGTATATCCGGCAAGTTCTATTCGTACGAACGCATAGTCAACATATTATTTTCATATTGTCGATTTGTGAAATATTCTTGTTTGTTAAGGATTCTTACTCCTATTTTCGACTGGTTGTATCTTCGAAGTCAAAGTCAAACAAGTGTACAAACGTCAAACCCCTTTGCGAGTCTTTCTCAATTTCCTCATTCTCGAAAAGACTGAAATTTGTAAGATTTGACGCTTGTTTTTGCTGATTGTCTCAAGGCGGCCGGGAGCGGTACTGCAGATTAGGCTGTGGTAGGGTTTTGTCGTTCAGGCAGGTAAAAATTTCAACAAATATACTACTATAAGAGATTAGAATCTACGCCTGTGATGATTTCCTTCCCAAGCAAGATCTGGTGTATTCATGTACATTGTATTGGCATAAACGCTTTTTTAAAAAACACGAGTTAACATAAGAAGGATCGTTCTTAGGCTCGGGCGAGGCGTCCCTGTAACCTGTCGTAACAGCGCCACCTATTTTCATGTAATAATCACTGCAGGTACGTTATAAGGAGGTAAAGGATATATGTTGACATCACTCACTTTCCACCGGCAACTTCGGTCTTTACTCAACTATTCATTTACTTGAATTTCATACATACGAAACAGCAGCACGAAATGATAACCCGACGTATAGATATTATAGAATTATGATGCAAGCAATTATGATTCGCTGAAAATATGATACCGGTGCCAGGTGTATGTGTCCGTGTTCTCCTTCAGAGATAAACGCCGTGGGAAGTTTGGATAAAACAGCTTGCAAAAGTCCGTACTTGTTACGCCCTCCTCCCATACTGTTTGTATATTGAATGGTGGTGTTTTTGTACACATGGAAAATCACTTGAAATCAACATAAAGTTCTTTTCAGAAAAAAAGGTGGAAATTTCCATTTAGGGATCCTGAGATTTTTGCGTCCAGTGGATAGCCGGCGCGCCGTTTTAATAGTGGGGACGACATGGGGTCATTTAGTGCTTGTAGTCTGTATTAGATTTGACACACCTTTTTTTCTGAACCTTACCCTGCAATGAACTAACGGAAAAGTCCTTCAGTAAGGCCTACGTTACATTTTTTTAAACCGGGGCCCGGTCGGGTAGATTTCTGGAACGAAATGTATGATACAAAATGCACCGAACTACACAAAACGTAAAGAGAATAGTCATTGGCATTATTTGTCTACATTTTTACGTATATATTTCTATTATTCTTTTCCCAAAACAGCTGCAGCCCGATCGGGCACCGGTTTAGAAATGTGCCGTTATCCTAACATGTAAGCCGAAACCATAACCAGAACGTACTGGAAAAACGGCGCATGTTTTCCCAAGGGATTACACTTATAACATCAATTGGTGCGCGGTGGACAGGTCGCCCACGCCGGGTTCGTTCTCACAGTGTCCGGTACAGACGGTTCTTCTACTCACTCCCTGTCTTACAAAACTAGGCCATTTCGGATCTAGGAGTCTATCTGTTCTATAAGGTAGGTGTCTTCCGGCTCTTGCCTTCTGTACTCTTCCGTTTCTCTGTAAATTTTAGGCATTTAAAGCACTGCCAGAATGTTTTGGGTAGTAAAGCTAGGCAGTCCTTGTAATCTACTACCTGAAGTTCGTTTCGTAAAATGTTGTTCATGTAATGATTACCTCCCTAACCTCCTCTTTTCTTCTGTGTTGAGCCATAGACACTGGTCTGCCCTCTGTTCGTTTATTTTCTGTCTTTCGCCTTACAGTTACATGCGTGTATTGGATGAAAGTAGAATCAGAACGTTCTTTACTAAAAGACTTGTCGTAGCTTGTTGCTTGTTTGTTACTGCATAAATCACAAACTCAAGGTGTTCTTTATGTTTTTGTATTCTACAGAAATGGGGCGAATTTTGTTTCTCGTCTTGCTGTGTCTGAGCTCCACCCACTGTGGTCAATCTAACGACCCACATGCGGAAGACGGCCGTGACGTAAAGAACCATGACGTACACGTTCGTGACGTTGACCCGCCACTCATCATCATCAGCGAAGTCAACGCCGCCAACCCCTCATCTGACAACGACCAAGAGTTCATCGAACTCTACAACACCGAGAACCGCGCCATCTTGTTGGAGGGTTACGTCATCGTCCTGTACGACGGCAGTGTCCTCCAGCGGGCATATGACGTCATAGACCTGAGCCAGCACGCCATCCAGCCGCACGGGTACTTCGTCATCGGCTCGTCCAACGTCACGCCGAGACCGAACCTTGTTCTGGAGAAGGGGCGGGACATCTTGCAGAACGGCCCGGACGCCGTAGCCCTGTACTACGGTACACCCTCCGAGTACACGAAGCGAATGCCGCCAACAAGAGAGAGTCTCATGGACGTGGTCGTGTACACCAAGCACGCCAACATAAACAACGGCCCGCTGATCACCGCGCTGGTACCCGGTCAGTTAGAGGTCCTGGAGAGCGGTATCGTGGACGTATCCGTCAGCAGATGTGGCGGGATGACCCCCCTCACCCTGTCCCTGTTCAGGGCCACCTATCCTTCTCCTGGTACTGCCAACGATTGCCGCGCACCACCCAAACCAAACGTCGTCATTAATGAAGTTAATGCCGATAATCCTTCATATGATACGAAAGAATTTATTGAACTGTATAACCCTGGTGATGAAGACATCCCCCTAGACGCCGTTTATCTGATCTTTTACGATGGGGATAAAAACTGGGCCTCGCAAGTCGTGGACTTGACCGGTAGACAGATCACAGCTAAAGGTTATTTTGTCGTAGGCTCCGGTGACCTCGTTCCTCGTCCTGACTACGTCTTCCCGAGACAGAACATCGTGGGCAACCGTGAGGACGGCATCGCGCTGTACTACAGCCCGGACTCACGGCTGTACGAACTGATGGAGGTCACAGCTGACAACCTGCTGGACGCGGTGGTGTACTCCACAGGCTCGTGGGACGGCACCAACACCGTCCTGCAGACCCTGACTCCGGGGCAGCAAGCTTTACACGAGGACGCTAACGCAAACCCAGGCGACGTAGACGAGTCTCTGAGCCGATGTAAGGGTCTTGGAACCCGCAGCTCGTCACAGTTCGTCGTCTCCTACCCCACACCTGGCAGTAGGAACAACTGCTCAGTCAACGCGCCTAAGGTCGTCATCAACGAATTCGGCGCCAATAACCCTTCTTCTGCCAAGGAGTTTGTCGAGTTGTACAACCCAGAAGAAAAGGTGGTTACTCTAGACTCCGTCTTCATAGTCTTCTACAACGGTGAAAACAACATGGCGCACATCGCAGTTGATCTAAGCGGGTACACCATCCGTGCTAACGGTTACTTCATCATTGCACCTGACAACCCAACCGTTATCCCAGACCACAAACTTGACAAGTATGAAGACGTTATCTTGAGTGGGGAGGGGGGCATTGGCCTTTACTACGATCCAGGCGGCTCGTACTTTGTCGGAATGCCTCTAACGTTTAACTACCTGATAGACGGAATAGTGTATTCCGCGAAAAATTGGAAAGGCAGCGACGAGGTGTTGAAAACGCTGATGCCGGGTACTGACCCCCTGTATGACGACACTACCGCAGCTCAACGGGACATTGTCCTGTCTCTGGGCCGGTGTGGCGGGAATGGGCCGATAGAGTTTGACCAATGGAACAGTAAACTGGTAAAATCCAGCCCAGGCGAACCAAACATGTGCGACAACTACACGCCAAATAAGCCAAACGTGCCGGGCCCACAGATGAGCACTCAAGGTGGGAAATTTAATGTTTATCTTACAAAATCATATGCATGTATAGTTCTAAAATAAGAGTAACAGAAAAGTGTATACGGTAAATATTACTAATGTCTAATCAACTAGAAGGTACTATGTTGACCATCGTAGAGTCTAACTCCTTCTTATCTTGCAAAATCATTTCCAAAGGCCGGTTTCATGCACAGTCTTTAAGTAAGGGTAAGAGCAAAGTAGATATAGTACATAATGTCTTGTCAACTTTGTTGACTATTGTAGAGTTTAGCTTCTTCTTTGAAGGCGATGACACTGTCCCACGTTCTGCACAATAAGTGTTTTCTTTGCAATAACAATTTTCGATCTACGTTTATAAACACATCAAGTTCTTGAAGATGCATTCCTTCTACCATTTCACTAAGACATGTTTTGTTTACACGACGATGATGAAACAAACTCTTTAACCTTTGAACCCGCTATTGTTTGCACATAACGCCGGAACCCTAGATGTGTTGTTTTGCCATGCAAAGAAAATACCCATGCTTGGTTGTTACAGCGCAGTTACTCTACATTGTGTACTCTACATTGCGTACTACAAGCTTGGTTCCGCCATGCATTTTTTCTCACATAACAAAAGCATTAGTGATATCATTAGCCATTATTAGCCATTGTCAACCGTCTAATGCATACTATGAAGACCTTCAACTGTGGTAAGACACCCACACATTCCAACATGGCATCAACATTGTACATAAAGTGATGGATGTTCTAAATGATGTTGGTTCTAACGAAGTCTGTTTGTATAAATTTGCACTCCTACATACAGGTAAATCGAATGGCGGTACTGTGGCAGCCATCGTGATCGTAGTGGGGGTTGTCCTGGCTGTTGGGGCTATTGGTGGCTTCTTCCTATACCGTCGGTGGTAAGAACACCTTCATCTTCCCAGGATCTAGGAATACGCTATATTGGCCCCCTTCTGTCAATATTTACCATGATGGTAAAATCCTCAATTGAAATCAGCCCTACAGTGTCGGCTTTGGCTAAACAGTCCTATAGATACGAGAATGACACAGTCTCTGCCACATACTTGTGTAAGCTGACTCAGGTCTGTTGTAAAGTTCTTTTAGCAGGATCTGCCCTTTTTTCTGCCATGCGCATCAGTCTGGTTTCTTCTGATTTTAGCTGCCTGGACAGTGTGAATCTCCAGCTGGATCTGTCATTTGCAAGGTCCTCCCAGTGCTCTGCTGTGTCAATATTAAGAGCTACAATACTATTGGAATACACTAATACAGCGATTATATAAGAATCAAGATGGCACCTCTTGCAGTTTATTTAAAAAAATCTCATTAAAACTGTACTGAACTTAACTATTCACCCCTATCAGGAGGATGGGCTCGTCCAGAGGTGATGACGTCTTCTCCCTGGCCTACAGCGCCGTGACGAACAAAAACACCAAACCTCAGGAACAGGAGGGCCTGGAGTTATAGGGAAACGATTATCCTCATCTATCATTTTACAAACTGCTAAGAAATGTTAGTGATAGGTAACGATAGTTCACCTTTATCCGCAGGGTAACCTATATCCGTTGTGTTGCTAAACAGGGATATCCAGTCGATGGGCGATAGTTTCAAATTGTACTATTTTCAAAATATTGCAATTTGAAACCACCATCTGTCGACTTGATATCCCATTGTTCTGTAAGAACGGATATAGGTTACCCTATGGATAAAGGTGACCTAGCGTTAGTTCTTAAATCGACCTATTTAGCGTTAGCCTGTTCTGACTTAAGTCGATATCATATTTTATCTATTTGTCATGTTTTCAGTGTCATCAATATGGTGAATGGTTTAGAATAGTCTTTTCTTGACACAAACCTCCTCACATAGACTGATGGTGACAAACGTTATGTTAGATACCCTCTCTCTCTATATAAAAGTTAGTTCTAGTTATCAAGAAAATATCGTATTAGGTCCCTTTTTCTTGTATATTCGACTTTTTCCATAAATCCTTTTTAAGTTTCATTTTATCAATTGCCCATTATCCGAGCAGATATAAAAAAACACCGACTATAGATATTGTCATTTGTTTTAAGAATATTTTGATCTTTGATTGTATTTCGACATGCTTGTGAATTACGACGAATGATTTCTGGCCTGAGCGTTTTCCCAAGGCGCTCAGTAGAAACAACAATTTGTTTTGTGATCTAATCAAGTATGGATAGAATAGAAATATAGCCGGTAGGTACAAGTAAATACTACATACATGTATGATGTCTCATGTACCTACCATAGTAAATTATTACATACTTGTAAGTAGACTGGAAACTAAATTTGCTACAATGAGAAAACATAACATACATCAACAAACGTTGAACGTTACAAAGTATCTATTTCTTGTGTATTGTCTTTCCTTTGATGTTTCATTTCGCATGGATGTAGTCTCATGACGATGTGTGCAAGGATGAATGAAAATTCATGACATATATATATATATATATATATATATATATATATATATATATATATATATAGAGAGAGAGAGAGAGAGAGAGAGAGAGAGAGAGATAGAGAGAGATAAAGATATATAGATATATACAGACAGACAGACAGACATACAGAAAGATATATATATACAGACATACATACATACAGACAGACAGACTGACATGCACACACACAGACATGCACACATACAGGCAGACATACAGACAGACAGGAATACAGACAGACCGAAAGACATTCATGCAGACAGATAAACAGGCAGGCAGTCGGAAAGACAGATAGACAGACAGGCAGACAGACAGACAGACACTATACATACAGACAGTCAGACAGACAGACAGACAGACAGATAGACAGATAGACAGACAGGCAGACAGACAGACAGACACTATACATACAGACAGTCAGACAGACAGACAGATAGACAGATAGACAGACAGGCAGACAGACAGACAGACACTATACATACAGACAGTCAGACAGACAGACAGACAGATAGACAGGCAGACAGGCAGACAGACACTATACATACAGACAGTCAGACAGACAGACAGACAGACAGGCAGACAGACAGGCAGGCAGACAGACAGACAGATAGTTTGCAAGTATAGATGGGTTTTGGGTTTATTACATACATGTGGCATACCACAGCAACGCGCACCGAATGGGGAAGTAAATCAGCAGCAGCGTCGCAGAAGAGGTCAAGGTTTACTGATCTGGTGAAGCCATCAGCTCTTGGAGGTTAAATTGGCAAACAAACCCAAGCAGGACAAGGGTTAATATTCTTGTCCCTGCTGCAGTGCATAATCAAGAGCCGTGAGAATTTCTGACCCACTCCGTACGTAATAATGCTCATCTTCAGCGGTAGGGCTTGAACAGAGGGCGGTGTTATCATAGCATCAAAGTACAGAAACGGCAATACGATAACCTCTCTGACGATTAGATAGTTGTGACACACGATATTATCTATCACCCACGCTTCTTACCTGTCCTGTTCTGTAACAAATAGTGTCATTGTTCCTTCCCGCAACTACCGAAGAAGTTTCAAACCGTAGACATTGTTTCATCGGCAAGGAACCACGCCAGAGCGACAGAAGTGGTAAGTAGAATCTTTCATGAACATTGTTGATGTATTCTCAGTTCTACAGGGATTATAAATGTTTCTGTTGTTGTGTTTTCTTCTCGTTATACTGCTTCCCTCCCCATATTTGCTTTATTATTTGATATACAGTTTAGGATTACATCACCCTACTAAGAAAATCATTGCATGAAGAATATAGAAATGTGAATGTGAATGGCCATATGAAGGAATGTAAAAATTATGACTGGGACGCTTGTACAGGAATTGTACTTGTACAAGTCAGAATAAATGGAAATGGTTATTTCAATCTAACTTAAGTCAGATACTCAACATTAGTAGCCTCCATAGCAGGCTCGCTGGGTCCCTTTCCGTCTCTTTTGGCTCATGATACACTTTTGCTGGCCATTGCCCTTTGCACTAGGTTGCTTGTACGGCCCAGTACAAAAACAGATGGCCAGCAAAACGTATTTCACTATTGCCATGGCAACTCAGAGGATTGTGGTAAATTCTAGGGGCGTATTTCAGCAAAAACTACATTTGAAAAAAATAGTGCCCCCTAATTAACGGGTTTATGTCATTACACACACTGAGGTGCAGAATAATGAGCGAGCTGTCTGAAAGGTTATAGTCTCTGTGGTAAATTGGGTTATCCAAACTGCAAGGGGTATGCACAAGGGGGATTAGAGTTCAATAATTACGTAACTTTAGTGATTTCTGAGCTTGATTATATCATTTAGCTGTTTTCAATTACTTCATGTATTTGATTTTTGTTCACTTGCAATTAGCTCCATGGGCATGAATTTGCAATAAAACCTTATTATAAATCACATAATAAAAGTGAACTATGACCTGACATTGCTGAACAAACAGCCTGACAACTTGTTAGAGAAACATTCCCACGTGTGTTTTCTCGTGGTATTTTATCATGGCAGGTGCTACTGATCGATTACAGTACTGATATGGCATGACTTTTGTTTGATCTTTCCAAGTATGCTGTGATAGGGACCCAATAGGTTCATATAGCCGTGGGACCTTGGGTCAACATGTTCCTATAAACCAATTGGAATTTTGTATATCACGGAAGATTTTATTTCATAAGGCCATGTTGATTTGATTATATGGATCACATCCACGTGCATATCAATTTTCGACCGTTTAAAAATGATCATACTGTCAAGCGTACAAAGCAGCTGCAATATGAGTAAATTTGTCTGTTTGAACCTTTGTTTATTCATGCCGCAAAAACTGAATATCGAAGAAGGCTACTATTATGTCGAAGAATGACAAAGTCAGTCACAAAGTCAAAGAAGAAGGTGTGAAAGAACAAAACTGAAGAATCCATTGTTCGGTATACCTTACCCTGTGTGTTCAGTCATTTGTTCAACCTTCCTGGCCACTTAGATTTCATAATGAAGGCGCCAAAATTTGTTTTACAAGCAAGCAAGCAAACAAACAAACAAACAATTGCAAACTGTGCACATCTGGATGACACTACCATGACGTACTGTATCTGTTGAGTAAACTCGCGCATTGAGAAAGGTTGTTATGTATAGAATGCTGAAAATTAAAATTTACGTGACGTCACTTTGCAGCCAGTATACTGGTGCCCTGGTTTGCCCTGGTTTACACGTAACTAAACAAGTGACATGCAAGTGAAATCCTTGAAAATCCTATTTTTCCTTGAAGATTTTGGCTTAATCTGTAGACTATTTGGGTTAGGGTTTGTCGCGGAAGGATTTTAGTTTTTTTGGTTATACGGGTGGTATCAGGAGAAAACTGGGGTCAAAGGTGAGGTTTCTTTCATAGAGCGAGCTTTCGGAGTTTGAGCCTGTTTTTTAATGGTTATTATGATGATCCTTGTGACTTTCAGGAAGAGAATAGTTTTTAAGATTGAAATTTGGGTTAGTACTTTTCTGAAGCCTTGTTTCAGTGTATCTTAACATGCTTTCCTATGGAGAGGTCTGACTGTGTTATCTGCCCTGTATTTGTATCAAGAAACAGATGACGATGGAATGGAAAGTTCTGCTCCTGCTGTCCGTCCTCCGAGCCGCCTCTTCCGCTGTCATCATCAGCGAAATCAACGCCGACAACCCTTCCATCGACGACCAAGAGTTCATTGAACTCTACAACGCCGGCAGCACGCCCGTGTCCCTGCAAAGCTTCACCCTCGTCCTGTACAACGGAGAGACCGACCCAGCACGTGCGTATGACGTCATCACATTCGGAAATGACGACATAGTCCGGCCAAAGGGATATTACGTCATCGGGTCAGCTAAAGTCCAGCCGACTCCAAACAAGACATTTTCTACCGCAGAAAATATTTTACAGAACGGGCCGGATGCAGTGGCGTTTTACTATGGCAATCCGGCGGACTTTGCGGTGGGCATGGCTCCTACAACCAGCAGCTTGGTCGATGTAGTCATCTACACCAAATATCCAAGACCAACATCTCTACTGGAAGCTCTAGCACCGGGACAAAGCATTGTCACGGAAATTTCCGGTACAGATGTTTCCATCAGTAGTTGCAATGGCATTGTTCCTATAGACCTGTCCAGGTTTAAATCAGGGAACCCTACCCCCGGGCGAGTAAACGACTGTGACCCACCTCCCCCCACCGCCGGACCCCCAACCCTCCCGGAACCTCGCCCCGTCCTCCCCCCAACTCCAGCTGTGATCATCTCCGAAGTGAACGCCGACAATGTCATGGTCGACGACCAGGAATTCATCGAACTCTTCAACCTCGAAAGTCGCGATGTCGTGCTGGATAACTTCGTCCTCGTGCTCTACGACGGAAGTACGACCGCGAACGCTTATGACGTAATCAGTCTCACCGGATATGTCGTCAAGCCAGGTGGCTACTTCGTTGTCGGGTCAAGAAACGTCCGACCTATACCGGACTACATTCTACCAAAGGGAGTGAACATCTTAGAAAATGGGCCCGACGCAGTGGCTCTCTATTACGGTTATCTCACCGACTATTCCGTAGGGATGGCACCGACGGCTGATAAGTTAGTAGACGTTGTGATATACACTAAGTACTCCTCCATGACATCCACCCCGCTACTGAACATACTCGCTCCTGCACAGAACATAGTGTTGGAAGGTTCTGAGATTGATCCGTCTATAAGCAGGTGTGGAGGATTCACGCCCAAAGTCTTGTCGCAATTTCGTGCTACAACACCCACACCAGCCAGCGCCAATAGCTGTCCTACCCCGTCGGCAACACCAGCTCCTCAACAGACGGAATTACCAGTCCCGTTCCCTCCACCAGCGCTAGTCATCAGTGAAGCCAACCCAGAAGATCCTCCAACCAATGGGCAGGAATTCATCGAACTTTACAACCCGGAGAGTCGCGCCATTTCATTGGACTATTTCGTTCTCGTCCTCTACGAAGGCAGTTCTCCTACCCAATCATGCGCCGTGATCCCCCTGATAGGATACTTTATCCAACCGAACGGATACTTCGTTATCGGTAGTAGAAACGTACAGCCGGTACCTGACAAAGCGCTTGACTATGGCGTACATATTCATCAAGGCGGACCCGAGGCGATTGCCTTGTACTACGGACAAGCGACTGACTACACGGTAGGAATGGCACCCACCTCCAGGAATCTCATAGATGTTGTCATCTTTGCCAAAGCTAGCGAGATGTCCAACCCAACACTGGCAACGATGGTGAATGTGTTAGCTCCTGGGCAAAACTTCATCACAAAAAGCGATGCCGTAGACTCTTCCATTAGTAGATGTGGTGGCCTCGCTCTAAGAGATCTATCCATGTTCAAAGCAACATACACCTCTCCAGCTCGCGTAAACGATTGTCGAGAGGTCATAATCTCAACAACAGCGACCCTGCCCACCTCTACCCCAACACCGATCCAACCACTTCCTATCCTGCGACCTAACGTCATCATAAGTGAAATAAACGCCGACAACCCTTTTGCTGACGATCAGGAGTTCATAGAACTATATAACCAGGAGAACCGCGCAGTAGCGTTAGACGGGTTCGTCATTGTCCTCTTTGACGGCAACTCGATGAAGGCTTACGAAGTTATTCCTTTGCGGGGACAAACTGTGCAAGCAAGCGGATTCTTCACCGTTGGTTCCGGTAAAGTCCAACCCCTACCGGATATAGTTCTTCCCAGGGAAGAGCATATCTTACAGAATGGCCCAGACGCGGTTGCGCTTTACTATGATAGGTCTTCATCAGCATATCAAACGGGTATGGCACCGACGGCGGTAAATTTGGCCGATGCCGTCGTCTACAGTAAATATCGTAACAAACTGGACACGCCGCTATCCAGCATCTTAACAACTGGTCAGAGAGCTATCCTGGAAAGAGCGGATATTCCTGACGCGTCCATTAGCCGGTGTGGAGGGACCATCCCACGCGTCCAGGCGATGTTTCAGACCACCTACCCCTCCCCATCGGAGTTAAACGACTGCCGAGTTTTGCCGACTGCCCCGCCGACACCCGCACGAGCACCGCCGAGGCTCGTAATAAACGAAGTGAACGCCGACAATCCAAGATTCGACACGATGGAATTTGTAGAAATCTACAATCCTTGGATGGAGAAGGTTTCTCTGGATTCTGTCTTCCTCGTCTTGTACAATGGTAACAATGACCGCGCGTATAGTGTCATCAACTTGAGCGGGTATGAAATAGAACCAGACGGTTACTTTGTCGTGGGGTCTTCCCTTGTTGTCCCACGTCCCGATTTTGCATTGGAAAGGGGCAAAAACATCCTTCAGAACGGAGAGGACGGAGTCGCACTTTACTTCAACCCAAGCGGCGGTGACAACTATTACCAGATACCTGTAACGGCTAACAACCTGATAGATGCAGTGGTGTATTCTGTAAGGTTCTGGGACGGAAGTAACGCCATCTTGAACACGCTTACACCTGGACAGCAAGCTCTGATCGAGTACTCCCAACATAACGCCGGGGACGTGGACGAATCCATCAGTAGATGTACGGGGAACGACCCACTGCGGTTAGACCAGTTCAAAGTCGGATTTGTCACTCCTGGTAGGAGGAACAACTGCACGGTGGTTCCCGTGAGTAACTATCCAGGAGTAATACTCAGTGAGATCAATGTTGACATGCCTTCAGTAGACGACCAGGAGTTCATCGAACTGTACAACACAGAGGACTATGACGTGATACTGAACTACTTCGTGCTTGTATTATACGACGGCGCTTCTTCGCCCAAAGCGTATGATGTTATCCCCCTCACGGGACAGAGAATCCCAAAGAAAGGTTACTTTGTCATAGGAACGGCTAACGTCCAGCCTGTTCCGGACGTGATTCTTGGTGAGGGACAGAACATCTTACAGAACGGTCCCGACGCCGTGGCTCTGTATTACGGCTCACCAGGTGACTTCACCATAGGCATGGATCCGACGAGTCTCAATCTTGTAGATGTCGTCATATACACCGTGTACCAACAGTTAGTGAACACCCCCCTGACGACGGTACTAGCTCCTGGACAGAACACGATCATAGAAAGCAACGAGGCTCAAACGACTGACAAATCAATAAGCAGATGTTCAGGACTCAATGCAAAAGATTTGTCCACTTTTCAGTCAAGTGCTCCAACTCCACGTGCACCCAACGCCTGTAGTGTCTCACAGATAACAGATGTACCAACAACTACAACAACAACACCTGACCAAACAGCAGCAACAATCCCTACAACAACACCAATCATCATCATTAACGAAGTCAATGCCGACAATCCTTCCATAGACAAGCAAGAGTTCATTGAACTTTACAACACGGAGAACCGAGCTGTACTGCTTGACAACTTCGTCATTGTACTGTTCGAGGGGAACGTTTTACGTAAGGCCTATGGAATCATGTCCCTAGCCGGACAGGCAGTTGAGCCACATGGGTATTTCGTCATCGGCACAAAGAACGTTGTACCGAAGCCGAACATGGTGCTGCAAGCGGGGACGAGGATCCTCCAGAATGGACCTGACGCCGTGGCGCTGTATTACAGCGATCCTCTCACCCCAGATCTTTACAAACTCGGCATGAACCCCACCGCTAGAGACCTCGTCGACGTGGTAGTTTACACCAAGCACCCCAACGTTACCCACACACCGCTCATAGATGTCTTGGCCCCTGGCTCCAGCGCTGTCGTGGAGAGCGGCATCATTGACGTGTCTGTCAGCAGGTGTGGCGGATTCGTTCCCCGGGCCATCTCCCAGTTCCAGGCGACTCTTCCTTCGCCATCACGCCCAAACGACTGTCGTCCTCTTCCAACACCCAATCTTGTCATCAATGAGTTCAACGCAGACAACCCGAAACAGGATAAGCATGAGTTCGTCGAGTTGTACAACCCAAACGACTTCAGGATACCACTCGACTCTGTTTACCTGATCTTCTACGACGATGATCATAACTGGGCGTACGAAATAATTGACCTCACTGGGAGAGAAATCACGGCAAAGGGTTACTTCGTGGTTGGATCAAAAAGGGTCGTCCCTCGCCCGGACTACGTCATTGACAAAAGCGAAAGATTGTTGAAAAACAGGGAAGACGGAATTGGTCTGTATTACAACCCGAGTGCACGGTATTACAAACTGATGCCTGTTACAACTGAGGGATTGATAGACGCAGTAGTCTACTCAAAGAAAGTCTTTGAAGGAACTAACGTCCTTTTGAACACCCTGACACCTGGACAGAAGGCCCTCCATGAAGACTCCAGTTTCAATGCCGACGACGTGGATGAATCTCTCGGTAGATGTGGCGGTGTAACCCCCCGCGAGCTATCAAACTTCGCCCTAACATACCCAACACCCGGCGCTAGGAACAACTGTTCGTCCAAAGCGCCCAAAATCATCATCAACGAAATAAACGTAGACAACCCCTCGTATGACCGGAGAGAATTCATAGAGCTCTACAACAAAGAGTCGAAGACTGTATCACTAGACTCCGTCTCCGTAGTGTTATACGACGGTAACAGGGATAAAGTGTACCTAGCTATTGGTTTAGAAGGCTACTCAATTCCACCGAAAGGGTATTTTGTTATAGGAACGGAAGGTTTGCGTCAAACTCCGGACTATCAACTAGACAGGTTCCAAAACGTCATACAAAACGGAGAAGACGCCGTGGCTCTGTACTACGATCCGGGCGGACGGTACAAGAAGGGGATGCCTGTGATGTTGGACAACCTCATAGACGCCGTGGTGTACTCTACACGTGAGTGGACGGGCAGTAACCTGATCCTGAAGACTCTCACACCTGGACAGAAGCCGTTACACGAGTCGCAGGTGCACTACCCGGGAGACATAGACGAGTCGCTCAGCAGGTGCAGAGGCACTGATCCCGTCACCCTGTCCCAGTTCGCCCTGTCCGCCCCAACACCCGGCAAACAGAACAGCTGTGACGACATACCGGATACGGAGGAAGGACAGACGGGGGGAAAAGCAACCGCAGGTAAGGTTTTCGTCATCTCCCGTTTTCTTGAAACATTTAGACTGAAAAATGTAACTTCCAAACATTTAAAAAGCGATTTATTCCTCAATATATAAGACGAGTTTATGATCAATATCGGCCAAACTAGGATTTTATTTATTTTCGGACAATATGTAACATCCTCTATAGTAATTTTAGACTAAATGATGCACTTTGGACAAAGGCTTCTAACTTTTACAGGTTATTATCAAGTTGATATTTTGTAAACAAAACTTTGATGACATTGTATGTATCAGAGGGGATCATCATGTGTCATTGAAAATTGAAAAAAAAATTATGGCATTTTCCACAGGAAAATCTGTGGACTTCTTTCAACAATCTCCAGATTTTTTCAGACAATCTCCTACTTTCAAATAATCTCCAGATACGTTTCACATACAATCTCGAGTTTTTTTTAAACAATCGGATTTTTAAATCTCCAGGTAGTTTTCAAACAATGTCCAGACACGTTTCATACAATCTCCAGATTTTCGAAAACAATCTCTAGATTGATTGAAACAATATTATATCATCTTTAGATGTAACTTTATATATAATCTGTTTCTTGTTAGAAGTAACCCTGAGATAGAGTGTTAGGTCGCCCCTGTTTTATCTATATATTCGATTCATTGCAATAAGTGCCAGAAATCTCATCATCCTTCTGAATGCTTTTCCTACACAGCACCTGTTACATCCGGAGGTACGATCGCCGGTGCCGTGATTGGGTTCCTCCTGGCTGTAGTCATCGCGGCTCTCATAGGGTTTTACGTCTACCGCAGACGGTGAGTTCCTAATCTTGCTCGTGTCATGGCAAAGTGGACTATTGCTTTACTCATCATTAGGGCATAGAAAGTAAATTTTATGGATGGTACCAGTGCTCTCATATTTTTTTCCTGAATTAAAAAAAACCCACAAGAATACCCGCTCCGGAGATGATAAACATTACGAAAAAGTAAAAAAAGAGGGAAATATATCGTGTGGTAGCATTGATTGTACTTGTAGAATTGTCACTAGTGAAGTACATGTACAGAATTGTTGAAGTGAAACTAGTTCGATAGCAAAAATGGCACCAATGACATGTGGTAGCCATGACTATAGTCTAGTTGTCAACTTGGTAAGTGATACTAGTCTACCATAATTAGTATCCTTTTGTGGATTTCTTAAATACAGAAGTACAAGACTTTACATTGAAGCCATGCTTGGACGCATCAATTCCTGTTACAGCATTTATGGTGTCTGATTTGAAAATCTAGCCATCTTGTTTTTCGCCATCTCGCATTAAATTTAGAGTCTGCAGAGGATGCCGTCCATAAAATTTACTTGCCGGGGCCTTAGTGAAAAGCTCCCAAAACCTTTACTTTCTGATAACTATAATTGTTTCTTATTTTGTATGGCAGCTTGGCATTTCCGAAACCAGTGAAGGACGACATAAAGGTTGCTTATCGCGACCTCGGCTACGACGACGGTACAGACGCCTAGAACTAACGCTAGAACTAACGCCTAGAACTAACGCTAGTTCACCTTTATCCGAGGGGTGACCTATATCTGTTATATCTTAAGATATGGTACTTAGGGATATCAAGTCGACGGAAGGTGGTTTCAAACAGCAATATTTTGAAAATATTGCAAGTTGAAACCACCGTTCGTCGACTTGATGTCCTTAAATACCCTGTTTTTAAATTTAACGGATATAGGTTACCTCGCGGATAAAGGTGAACTACAGTTACAGTGCCGGCAAATTTCAAATATAATTAGGTAGCAAAAACAAGGATATTTCGTTGTATCAGTTCAGTTGAAGTTCGATGTAATTCGAATTACTATATTTAAAAGGTAGTACCACAGCTATTAGCATGTTGAAAGTACGGCAGGAAGATTTGTAAGAGCTCTGGACTTAGATTTAAATATGCTAATCTTAGTAGTGGGGGTAAGATATACGAAATGTTAACTTGTAATTTCATATTTTAGCAATATGTTACTTTAACTTAGATTAATAGCTAGCTGCGTTGTGTCTATCCTACATAGTTAACATCATAGTCCAGACCTATAGTAACTTTTTTTACGTTTACGAATAACTGAAATAGGTTATATGTAGAAATACGACATTCCTCTTGATGTAACTCTACTAATATTTGATTTATACTGTTATTTGAGACCTTGTGTTATATCACGCGACTAAAACATCACCAATTCTCCGGACCAAATTTTCATATCCTTAGAAAATGGACGTACTCACTAGAAAATGCCGGTATGCCGCTGTCGCATTGAAAGAAAAATTAATCGGATTTTCGTCATGGAAAGGATATGTTGCGGCTAAGAAATTTTCAAACTTTATGTAAACTGTCTTAAACGTAACTGTCAACGCGTACCTTCACATCCTGTTTGCCCTCATCATTCATGTATTCTAACCTATATATAGGTCAATGATTCTTCATCCTTTGTTACGTGGTGTTTCATAGGCATTCATCTGAGAGTATCAAATTTTAGTAGTTCGTTTGGTGGTTTATATTTGGCACCTGCGAATCAGAAGAGGCAGTGGCTTGTACGTTTTGTAACGGTTATTTAGACAACACAAAATATATTGGAACAATGAAAGATGTAGAAATATATTCATTATGACTATTTCAGTCTTCATCTACTCTATCAATGTACTACAAAGGTTTTACAGCCATACCTTATGTACAAACACATCAAACACATCATAGCATCAAGTCCAGTCAAAGTTTATTGCACACCAATTGTAACAGATACAATGTAAGATAAAGCGTTATATATGACTACTGGTTAGTTACTAAATCTAGCACGATCCACATGTAGATTCTTCGTTATATAATAATGTTAATAAAATACTGACTACAAAACTACACATGCTGATACGTTATTTCATGTATTTGTGTGTGTGTGTTTGTGTTTGTGTGTGTGTGCGTGTTTGTGTTTTTGTGTGTGAGTGTGCGTTTGTGTGTGTGTGTTTGTGTGTGTCACAGTGTGTGTGTGTGTGTGTGTGTGTGTGTGTGTGTGTGAGTGTGTGTGTGTGTGTGTGTGTGTGCTAGCGCCTGTACGTCATCATGTGCACCATAACTCGAGAAATCCTTGATGAATTGTTTTGACATTTGATCTGAATGTACAACACGATGACAGCTTAAAACAATTAGATTTGGGGATCCCTAATGTCTTGTTACCATACTACAGCGGAACTTTCGTTTTCATTTTTGTGACGTAATACATTTGGAAACCATCTATGCTTCCCACAGCACAGTCTCTCTACACACCTACACACCTGTGCTCCACACCCAACATTGAGACGAAAGTAATTTAGTATCTATACTGTATAGGGATTAATCATGATGGATCGATCTACATGTACATGTAACGTTATATACAGTAATAGAAGATATAGGAGCAGTGTATGTCAACAGTGTCGGAAAATTCAGTATATCTCTTTCTCACATACAAGAAGTCAAAAGTAAAATCACAGGTAAGTCGTCGATGTTACAACTGCATTATCTAATATACCTATGAATGAAAATCGTTTTGTTATTTTCCAAACAGTTACGGCATTGCGGTTGCATGGACAGAAGTCCACATATCAATACAATATAATGTTACTTTATGCAGATGTTACACTGAAAAACTCATTCTCTTATCGTACATAATTCGTAAACTGCATAACAACTAGCATGCCATTGCTGTCAGAAAACGCAGTGTCATCTTTTACTTCTTCTAGAGCTTGATAGTCTAGAAGGGGGAATAACCGTGCCTGCCGCCTGGCGACTGTACCGTGAACGGCAGGGAGAATGACGTCATGACGAACGGCAATGCCATGGCAGCCAGGACAGCCATGATCCACTTGATGGTGACGTAACAAAAGGCGAAGAAGTAGAGTGTGGGCTGGCAATATGACACATTTCCGGTGTCCACTGTGTTTACGCTAGGGTATACGGAGTACACCCAAACATTGCCTTGGAAGAAAAAGAAATAGATATATAAATGAACTAGAAGAAAAATGGTTGAGGTTAGAGCTAGAAATACCATGTATACAATCATATATAAAACGACACCATGCCTTCGCCGAATGACATTTACCTTCTTGAGTGACGTACTAGTATTACTATAGTATTTTGCCATTAATGATGCAAATTCATCTGCAGAATTGATATACCTCTGTCCCCCAGTTACATACGTGACATGTTTGAAAGCCCTATCATTGAATGCAGTGGATTTAAAAAAATTCCTTATAAACATGCAAACAAAAAAATGCTAAAATAGATCTAGAGATAGTAATGATGGGCACCTGTAATGAACCATCCCACTATCAGCAGCACCACAGGTATGTTGTACCTGTCACAGGTGTAGCTGCAACAGCAGGTGTCGATCCGTTCCCCACGTGATCGCCTCACACCTGTCATACCTCCCAGCAGGCATAGCGCGCCGGAAACCACAAGGAACACCGGGATCTTCTCCTCCACTTTGCACTGGTGCACATGCGCAGCTCCTGTAAAACATGTGACGTCATCAAGGTCCAATTCCGGTTCAGATTACATAAATAATGGTTTCTTGGTTGCCCTCGTTTTATCATAAAAAAAAACTAGTGCGAAGATCGAGGATTTAACAAGATTGCTTTGTGTATTTATAGAAAAAAGGATTTCGAAAACGAGGAAACGAAACATACGGGTTAGCAGAACTGTCTATGAAACCGTGTCAGCTTCAAGCTTCTGCATATTCAAGTGAATAATTTATCCATGCGCCATTTTGCATTCCATTTGGTCTACTGTAATGTCGAAAGAAGAAGTTTGGTAAACTAAAATGATATTCTCTAGTCTCTGTTCTTAATTAAGTTGACTGATGACGATTCTTATGTCAGAAACGCCAGTATTCCCGTAAACCCGTAGATACTGTAAATGCAGAAATGTTCGCGGTGGATTAATGTTCGCGGTTTTCGCGGTGACCACTTCACCGCGAACTTAAATCCACCGCGAACATTTTTCTATTATGGTATTAGACTGCAGTCTATGGTGTTACCGCGAAATTAAATCCAGCGCGAAAGTCCTTTTTCCCGCTACCGCGAAATTAAATCCCCGCGAACTTAAATGCATTTACAGTATACACATATTGCATTGTGTCGTATTGTATCTATAATGATAGTCGCTTTACTGCCAGACAACTAGCGCCAAATCAAGAATACTGATCTACTCTACATGCTAAAAAAACTTGTATGTGTCTTGTGGCTGTGTTTGTGTGTTCATACCGACTCCAATTGCTGCGAGTTCCACACAGACGAACGTTAACACCAGAAGGATGATTCCAAATAGCTTCCACTGTGGCCCACCGCACCCAACTGGAAATGATGCATAAGCTATGATTATCCCATATAGTAGATAGGATACAATTCTATCTAACTTGCAATGAAGCTGACTTCTCGCGATTTAAGTTTTACTTCTCTAACCTTACAAGAATTACACTCTTTGCGGCCCATGACAAGGGGCGCTGTCATCGTACGATTGTTGTACGATAATCGTACGATTACAAACGGAGGGCATTCTAGGGATTGTCATGCATGGGTACGTACAAATGTCAGCTGTCTTGTTGCCGAAGGGGCAGTCTTAGAACCTTGTCGGTGTTTGGTTCCGTCAGAGCCTTGACGTCTGACGACGATTACGACAAATGTGGTCGCGCAATAATCGGGCCCTGACAGTGAGATGTTGTGCTGGGCTATGGTCACATTTCCAAACCGGAGCCCGGCCGGGCTGTTTGTGGACAGTAAAAATACGTAAAGATATACACAAATAATGCCGAAGACTATTCTCTTTACATCATGTGTATTTGTGTGTCGGTTTTGAAATGTGACGTAGGCTTAACAGGAGCTTTCACTTCTCCATATGCCCATCAAATGGTTTCTGTTCTTATAACCTAGTGCTACATCCAGTGAAACACACATTGTTGTATTGATGGTAACTTTATTTTTAAGTCGTACTTGTATGTCTGTGACATGTTCATAGTATAAACATGTTTCTAGTAGAACTTTAGTCATACCTTAAGCTTACATTCATTGACTTATAAATTGATATTAATACTACAGAGCAATTGCAAGATTTCCTGAGAATACACAATTACATCAGCAAGTGTGTATGATACTATTGTCAATATATCGGAATGCTCACAGCAAGTTACATTTTTGAGTATTGATTGAGTGCTACAAGTCCATTAAAGAACATCACCTACCTGCCCTATCACTTCATTTTTTATTGATTAATTGATCCAACAGTACAGTACTCATCTGGTCACTCTGATCGATTCATGCCAATGCTAATTTGCGTTTATTTTCTTAGCATTTTGCAGAAAACTATAATTATATTCTTACCTTCAGCTCCAAGGCTCGTATCGTCTGACTGCCGGCTATAGAGCCGAAGAAATGGTTTGGTGTTCTCAGACTCCATGTCCGCCATGTTTAACATGCACGCTGTCTTTCCTCTTTGTACTCACAGGGTTTGTTTAAGAACACCACTCTTTATATTTACTCAGACATTACGTTATAGTATGGTTACCAAAAAAGGACAACGTTGCAGGCATTTTTTGTAGCAACCACGTGTGTCTGTTGTTACGATTTAATCATTTGTGAAAAAAAGGAAGTCTTCAATTGGAGGTCACCCAGGTTGAGTTAGAATACATAAGGCCACAGCAAGTAAATTTAATGGATGCTATCCGCACGCTCATTAATTTTCGCCTGATTTCAGAAAAAAACAACATTTTCTTCTTCTTCAGGGATGTTCAGATAGACCAAAATGGGAAAATAGGTTGCGCTCTATCCAAATGATTGTATGTAGCATCGACACTAGGGAGGTAGCCTTGAGGTTGACTGTAGTTGCAGAAATGAAACTTACTGGATAGTTGCAAGAGTGGCACCAATATGGAAGTCATGAGTGTAGTTGCCAACATGGTTAGTGAAACCAGTCTACCACACTAGGGTCACTTTTACTACAGTAATGTACTTCTTGAATACAGGAACAATGCCCTGTTGGTTGTGATGTCATTTTTTGTCACTTCATCTTGTTGCGACATTTATGGTGTCTATTTTGAAATTTTGTCATCTTTTTTTTTTACCCATCTTGTTTTTATTTCGCCCTATCTCATTATTTTTGCAGTCTGCAGAGGATGTCATCCATAGAATTTACTTGTTGACCTAAGGCGCTTTCCCAATTCGTCGCCAACGTCATACATATGGAGACTACTTCCTGTTTCGGGGTGACCTTTGACCTTCGGTTTGACCTTGAACCATACTTGAAGATCACACGAGGGGGAGGGGTGAACAATGAACCAAACGGCACCGTTTTTTGCAACGTAGTCGCGCTTCCGCTTTCTTCTTTCTATATATCTTCCTCTTTAGCACATAGGGAGGCATTTTCTTTAGTCCAATTGGGAGGGTGGACATTGGGAGGAGACAGCGATAAAACTGAATGTATGCCTTTTTATCAATTCATTTGTTAAAACATTTTGGTCACCTACAAAGACTGCCATGCAATGGGTACTACTACAAGGTGCTATTACAAAATTGTTATGAATGAACCTATACTACGTTTTCAAAGACTTCTGAAACGTGCATTGAATACGGTTACCGTACAAATTTACATAATTGATATCGAAAAAAATACTGTCCAAAGATGAGCACTTTAGTATCATTGTAGATTTACTTCAATACGAGATGAACATAAAAAATTTCCGATGCCACTAGGACGCCCATTGACCCCACCCCTACGTATTTATACTGAAGATCATTAAGATCCATCCATAATTTTTTAGTTATGATTCCCATACAAAAGCACGCCAGCACACTCTCACACACACATTTAAAAAAAAATTACACATACACACACCCACACTCACACACCCACACACCCACACATACACACACACACACACACCACACACACACACACACGTTTTCTCTCTCTCTCTCTCACACACACATTTTAAAAAAATTACACATACACATACACACACACACACACTCACACCCCCCCCACACACATTTTCTCCCCCCCCCCCCACACACACAAACACACACACATACACACACACACACACACACTCTTTCTCCCTCTATCACAACATGACTGACAGCTATACTTTGACCTTGGCCATATCAATATAAATAAGTGTAAGACAAGATTCGAACACCAAATAGATTGCAAGATCAAGTGTCTCTGAAATATGAATATAATTATTCAAATTAAGATCAACAACAACCTACTTCGTTGTGGATAAAATGCAAAACTTCATTGTCGTTACAAATTTCGGATTTATAAGACGAGAAATAACAGTTTCATAGTACATCACAAATCACGGTCATCACAAGTCATAACACATTCTTGATGTTGCTACATTTCTCATCATTACAAAACCTTTACTACATATAGCATCATTAGAACACCAGTGTTACATTTTGTACTATCACAACACGTTTATTTTATGTTCAACCTTGAATAATAACAATACAGTACATTGTGCATATGAAAGAAGATCAGCACTTCGATTTCCACCTAGCGGATCGGAGAGACAATGACAACCTTACCAATCTAGCCAGTCAACATCGAAATATAAACTTCAGTTACAAATACACAGACTTAAAATCAGGACACTTTCTGTATTCTGTTATGTCCGTTACAGACATTATACACTTCTATAGACAGGCACCGAGTAAGATAAAAACTAATTAAATATATTTTTTCTCAATCAAGCAATCACTCAACCAATTAAAAATAAGTAGATAGACAGTTATGAAATAAGTGGTTCATAAACATCAAACATCAACTGACGATGGTCTCCAGTGAACTATAAAGTCAAAACGCTGAATCACTCCGATCGGCAGACAGTCTCGGTGCATAGTTCCAGCTTCTGTCCCCTTGTGCAAGTCTGTCCATATTTCATCTGAAACATCTTCAATACAGTGGTGACAACAATTGTGACAAGAAGATGTAATGAGTGGAACGTGACCTTCCTTTTCACTACCGCCACTCACCTACCAAAATCATGAAAATCCATGCACAGCTTCTCGAATCAAGTTCTACACAAACAAACTTACAGAAGATGTACGGACCGCTGCAGTACCGTAGGAAAACGCCAAGTAAACCATTTTCTAAGTTCACCTTCCTTTTAACAACTACTACATACCAGATGTCATGATGATCCATTAATAGCTTATTGATTTATATTCTGTTGACTTACATACAAACTCACACTGCTATGGCGCAACTGAAAACATAACCTTCTTGGTGAATATAATCAAATCTGGTTTTGAGGGAACTCGGCAATCTATTCTGTCTTCAATGGTAGCGTTTTGAAGCCTGGGCATCCAGATAATAATATGAATATACAGTACATCCTATGAGTTTTACTACACAAACGTGACCGGATATGATTTTGGAAATTGTATATCCAGTTGCTTAAATATCTGCTTTTAAATTTTGTCAGATGAAATGGTTACTTGTAGATCGCCATGACGTCACCAGGGGTATACCTTTGTGATAACCCTGATAACGTTAAAAATTGAAGTTTCCAAGACACGTGAAAGTTTGATTTGTACATGTGTTGAACTAGTGATAGGATATGGACTACAGCATGTTCTTGATGAAACATACCAACCGCACAGCGCCCTAGGGTGGGACGTGAAAGGTTTAATTTGTGCTGAAAGAATGATAGGTGAGGATATGGACTACAGGATGTTCTTGCTGGAAGTGCCCGGGGTGTGACGAGCTTTTTTTCCTGTCACTGAGACCAATTTCCACAAAGCACCGGACAGCCCGCAAGGGAAGGGGAGATGAAACATTGTGTTTACTAATAATTAATGGCGAGCTGTGATGAAGTAACAGCAGGAAATTGACTACCTTTACCCCCCATGTTTTATACATAGAAAAGGTAAAACATAGAACTGTGGTGAAGAGAAATAGAACATTGAATACACTTCCCTTTTAAATATAAAAATGTAAAAAAAAAAGTTTGGACTCGGAGCGAAGCGGCGTCTCTTACAGGCGCTGTCACATAGATCGTGCGATAGTCGTACGATTTTCAAGCAGGCCGTGACAGAACCAACCACCAACATGTATCCAAAACAGCATTTTGTGTACCGAGACAGTTGAACTTTTGCAGGAGACGTACATTTCTATCCTCTGAAATGCCCGAAGTTAAAGATTGTACGACGATCGCACGACCTATGAGACCGCGCTCTACCGCTTGATATGGCTTGATATTTCTCACTGGTGATTGAAAATGGAAGAAATGCAGGGATAGAGTTTTAGAATTCCCTCGAGGGACCTAGATTCTGTGTTAGTTGATAGATGTTTTTGTATGCTATAAACAAGGAGGTTAAATATAAATCACTGTTTTGAGAACAGGAACTACACATGTATCATTCAGCAATTAAAAGCTCAAGCAAGTATAATTTTTGACAGTGTGAAATCAGGGCAATTTTTGCCAATGTTCTAGATTTATACGAGTCGTCTCTTCCTGTGCCTTCGCCAAGAAGGTAACCGTTATGTTTTGGGGGGGTGCGTCTGTCTGTCTGTGTGTATGTATGTGAACACGATGACTAAAAAAACCCTGAAAGGATTGCCTTAATACTTGGTAAGTGGGTAGGCAATGATGATACCTCATAACTCTTAGATTTAGGGCTTCCTAGTGGCTTGTTGAGGTATTGCAGCGGAACTTTCAGTTTCGATATCTCACATTCTGGACAAGCTGTGATCATGACTTGTAGTTGACTTGATAGTTCTTCGGATTTAGAGTACGTGATTTAGCGTTGTGTTGGTGTGTTACGGGTTCCCATCCTTGTTGGTATCTCCCATGGCCAGTAGGTGTTAGGCAGTGTGGCAAGGGGAAGGGACGCTCGCCGTGGGTTACGGGCTCCCACCCCTGCTTGTATCTCCCATGGCCAGTAGGTGTTGGGTAGTGTGGCAAGGGGAAGGGACGTATGCAGTGGTGTGTTACGGGTTCCCTCCCGTGCTGGTATGTCCCATGGCCAGGAGGTGTTGGGTAGTGTGGAGAGGGACACGCGCTGTGTTGTGGTACTGGTTTCCACCCCTGTCGGCATCTCCCAAGGCCAATAGGTGTTAGGCAGAGTGGCAAGGGGAAGGGACGCACGCCGTGGTGTGTTACGGGCTCCCACCCCTGTCGGCATCTCCCATGGCCAATAGGTGTTAAGCAGAGTGGCAAGGGGAAGGGACGCACGCCGTGGTGTGTTTCGGGCTCCCTCCCCTGCTTGTATCTCCCACGGCCAGTAGGTGTTGGGTAGTGTGGCAAGGGGAAGGGACGTATGCAGTGGTGTGTTACGGGTTCCCTCCCTTGCTTGTATCTCCCATGGCCAGTAGGTGTTAGGTAGTGTGGCAAGGGGAAGGGACGCACGCCGTGGTGTGTTACGGGTTCCCTCCCCTGCTTGTATCTCCCATGGCCAGTAGGTGTTAGGTAGTGTGGCAAGGGGAAGGGACGCACGCCGTGGTGTGTTACGGGTTCCCTCCCTTGCTTGTATCTCCCATGGCCAGTAGGTGTTGGGCAGTGTGACAAGAGGAAGGGACGCACGCCGTGGTGTGTTTCGGGCTCCCTCCCCTGCTTGTATCTCCCATGGCCAGTAGGTGTTAGGTAGTGTGGCAAGGGGAAGGGACGCACGCCGTGGTGTGTTACGGGTTCCCTCCCTTGCTTGTATCTCCCATGGCCAGTAGGTGTTGGGCAGTGTGACAAGAGGAAGGGACGCACGCCGTGGTGTGTTTCGGGCTCCCTCCCCTGCTTGTATCTCCCATGGCCAGTAGGTGTTAGGCAGTGTGGCAAGGGGAAGGGACGCTCGCCGTGGTGTGTTTCGGGCTCCCTCCCCTGCTTGTATCTCCCATGGCCAGTAGGTGTTAGGCAGTGTGACAAGAGGAAGGGACGCACGCCGTGGTGTGTTTCGGGCTCCCTCCCCTGCTTGTATCTCCCAAGGCCAATAGGTGTTAGGCAGTGTGGCAAGGGGAAGGGACGCTCGCCGTGGGTTACGGGTTCCCACCCCTGCTTGTATCTCCCATGGCCAGTAGGTGTTGGGTAGTGTGACAAGGGGAAGGGACGTATGCAGTGGTGTGTTACGGGTTCCCTCCCTTGCTTGTATCTCCCATGGCCAGTAGGTGTTGGGTAGTGTGACAAGAGGAAGGGACGTACGCCTTGGTGTATTACGGATTCGCAAACCTTCTGGCATCTCCAATGGCCAGGCGCAATGGACTCTTTGATAGCTAACGTTATACATCATATCATTATCATGGTGTCTGACTTTCTTTGGCAACCTGTATGCAGCAACGATCCTGTCAGCAGTCAAAGAATGGCAGTGGTCTGTAGTCGCCACTTCGTCGCCCTGATAGATCGGTTGATGCTGTGCAGTGGCGAGTGATAGATCTGCAGCTGCTCTGTAAAAGCGGATAGTTTCGTCGCCTAAACTATCACAGTCTTCTAGAGGGAGAAGAGAAGGCAATGACCAGCGGGGCGCTGCAACGTTGTGGCATTCTCGAGACGTGTGTGGGAGGGCAGGCAGAGGCCGCTGCGCAGCATCTATGTGATCTGGGATATCCATATACAAGTGTGGGAGGCTACACATATGTGGGAGGGCAGGTAGGGATCGCTGGGCAGCGGCAAGATGATCTGGGATCTCGCAGTATGTGTGTGGGAGATCATCATCAATGAATTGAATCGCACATAGACCTGAAGACATTGCCGTGCACGAAACAAGACCTGGTTGACTCCGTCCTTGTATATCACCGGTAGCAATGTTGTTCTGTAAGGCGTCGTTTCGTACATGTGGTAGGCATATCTTCAGCAAAAAGGCTACCAAGAGTATCAGGGATAGAATCCCCACTATTGAGACAACAACTGGGATAATATTAGGCTTTGGTGTTGATCTGTTTTGGTCGAATGTGGTGACCTGCAATGTAGACGTAGTTACCAATGACATTAGTGTGGTTTGGACTACCGGTGTCGAAGGTTTGTGGTCTTCAAAACTTTGAGATACTTCATCCGGAACTTCTGTCAGAGAGCTAACTTGTTCTGTGTCATTTCTGTGCCCTGGACATGCCTGCTGGAGCTTTCTTTGGACTGGAAAAATTTTGAAGGACACGGGAAATGGGCTACGTTTGGAGAGCACCGTGCAGGATATGTTCTTAGTGTAGTCGGTGCTTGCATGGGTGCCGGCTGTCTTTGTGTCCTTTGTGTTGTCAAAAATTATGGCAATATCTGTGATGCTTGTGTTTCTTACACCCAGAGAAACCAGTTGTACGGCTGAGTTATCCTTGAAGGCCACCGTAATACCGGCATTGTGTTTCCACGCTTGTCTGCACTTATCTGGATAGTGTAGGGCAAGCTCGTCGGGGGGAGCATCGGTAGCGATGACAACAAACCGGGGAAAACTGATGATCTTTTGCGGATCTCTGTCGGACCCAGCGCAGAGATCTGCAAACTCCATTGATCTGTAGCGTGGTACGCTCTTTACTGAATCAAACTTCCACACAAGGGACTTCTCATTCTGTGTATTACTTATGACACAGAGATAGAAGTCTGTCACTTCGATAGTGATGATGATCTTGTCTGTAATGCCTGTTTTATGTATGACAAGGCTCCATACCATTCTATATGGCGTTTCATCAAAGACTGTCATCAACCTGTCACCGCTGACATAGAAAACTTCAAACTTCGGATCCAACCATAGCCCCCAATCTAGACAAGACAGTGCATTTCTCTGCAGGTACAATTGATCCAGAAACAGATCTTTGAATGCGCTTCTAGGAAGACTTGCAATGTCATTTCCCCCCAAGTACAGCCGGTACGCCATCTTGGCAAATCCGAGGAACCAGTCATGGTCTACAACATGTAACGAGTTGTTCTCTAGGTTCAGCTCTATAAGCAAACGTATGTTTCTGAAGCACCCTGGGTCAATCTTTGCTATTTTGTTATTCGATAAGCCTAGAAAGCTGATCTTCTCCATGCCAGTGAACCAATGCTGTTTGACATGAGTCAACCTATTGTAGCCCAGCTCCAACTTCTTCAGACGAGAAAACCCACTCAGAGAGCCTTTCTCCACGTCTGTGATTTCATCCTCTATCAGAACCAAAGTCTCTACTAAAGGGAGGGCGAATGACTTTACTTTCTCTGCTGATAGAACGCCGAATGGATGGCGTCTTATTGCGAGAGCTGTGTCAATCTGGCAGAATGCTGCACCATCACGACTAGGGACCACGCTGTTTCCCTGGACGTAATTACACAAGATACATGTGCCTTCTGAAGACCGGTAGTGCATTCCCATACCGTGATGCAAACATGCCAACCAGTCACCTCTGTGACATGAGGGAGGAAGGCAGGGGTCAGCTGTGCAAGCAATCACCAGCATCAGCCAAGGAAACGTGGCTACGACAAGTTCTTTCCTGAGAGCCATCACTACAACTACACCCACCTCTTGTCCAAGTTCGTCAATGAGAAGGTTCTACATACAGGTAATATGATCATATGGAGTGGACGACATAGCTTGATCACCCAGCGCTCTCGGTTCGGATTCTCTACCACGACCTATTCCCAGGTACAACGAATCATTACTGACTCAATCCATATGCAGGTTTGTAACTTTTTGCAGGGCTTGACACTAACCTGTTCACACGGGTCTTCGGGGAGGCAAAGATTTAGCAGTTGTCTGTGGGAAGAAAGTGTCCCTCTCTGCACTCATCTACAAATGTTGGTTCTCTATATACTTTACTGTTACGTCACAAACGTGATGATTTATGCTGCAGATGGGGAGATGTCCGGGCCCTAAGCTGGGAAAAGCCTGAGGGCTTCCTGATATTCCGACTAATTTCCATGAACCAGTTGCCGACCACTCTTACCGAGGACACAATGTAATGTCCTTACTCCTGCGTACATAGGAAATTGTGGGATTTGGATTATCAATAAATGACAATCGTTCGTAACGCCCAAGATATCTTACTGCTGTTTGTTCAATGAAAATGACAAGTAAACAATGCACTAATGTGAGGGATTTGTCAACTACATGTACTGTTTTTGCCCATATTTTGTAGCAACCCATGGATGATAGTTACAATAATTTGCTCTGAAATAGACCATTTGTGTAATTCGCACTAGACTGATATGATATATAGGGTATAGTCGTATCACCACTGAATACATGTATGTACAGAATGAATGAATAATCGATTTATAAACTTATTGTTTTAGAGTTTTTTTTCTTTCATATGATTGCTTTAACATGGTTCAACATCCACAAAATTGTTAACCTCGAAAAGTGGCTATCATCTGTGAAGATATATTTTCTTGTTTTATCCCCGTCAAGTTTTGATAACGTACACCACTAATACATAATGCTGTATATTTCATCAATTTTTGTGTGTGCAATGACGACAAATGCATATGTCCAGTGTAACTATTATTACTTTTCTTACCCATCTTATCTAAGTCATTTTATGTTTTTATACAATGTCTTGCCATGAGAGAATGAAATAGGATTGTTAATACAACGTATTATGTGTACTATTTAGATTTTCAGTAACGGTCTTTATTCTCTCCCTCTCACTATTCAAAATTTCAGTAACGGTCTTTCTCTCCCTCTCACTCTTTAAATTTTGCTATAATTGATAGTGTGCCACTTTTTACTGAAGCCATTTTTAAGTGTAGAGATTACGAAGTCCTTTGTAAGCACCAGGGTATTTTGTACTATAACGTATCTCACTTAAATTAAACTGGGAATCATCTGTTGGTAAATGTAGTAGTTAATTTTGTAACACCCCCAACATTTGTGTCATTCCGAGCTAGACTGGAGGCCTGTCGCCCAAATTCCTCACCCACAGCAACTTTGCCCCTGAAGGGGCTATATGGGGGTACGCAAGAAAAAAGAAATAATCTAATCTAATCTAATGCATTTCAGCAAATTGGCATACTCATTTATAGTCCATGACTGTGGGACCGTTCTACTAACACACACACTTTTTGGTGTAGAGAAAAAGATAGATGCGACCATTGAAATGGAGCAATTATTCAATCCATTCATCATTGGTGTCTGTAGCTATTCTCTTAGTTCGTTGTTTCCAAGTAATTTTCATCTATGTTTAAAGATGCTTGTTGGAACTATGAACGTTTTCAAACATACCAAATGTATTATATTCATCATCAGTACGTTTCTGTTTGTAAACTCAAACGGCTGCGTAAGAGTCACAATCAGATGTTTGTTAAAGTTGTTAACCATGGAGCCAGGTGTGGGAATGGGTCTCTTGCCAGAGTTGTCCGGATTTCTTCAGGCTCCTGAAAATAAAGATAAGATATGCCATGAATGTAGGCAGCATCACGAGGTTTATAGAGACGGATTTTAAGCAGCATTTTCGATTACAAAAATTGACGTTTTCAACCCGTCTTTGTCGGGAAATAAACTCAGTTAAAAATTGCATTTGAAGATACTTCTGCATAATGTATTCTACCGACACAGAAGAACTTTCAAGATGACCAATACAAATATTTTGCTGCCAAGAGAATTAAAAATACAATAGCTATAGATCATGAGGAAGTCCAATTCTTTGTGCAGTTAAATATTCTTCTTCACAATTCGACCAAGAAAGACGTTTCAAGATGACCAATGAAAGACTTCTTGCTGCAAAGAGAATAACAAATGCCATGATAGCTCCAGATTTTTGAAGAAAAAATATTTAGCGTTTTTGCCTTTGGTTTTACTTGACTTGAAAGCTTCTCTTACCTCAGGATATCGATGAGTGCCTCCCCTAGCGGCTTGATTGTGTACTCCAGCCCGTGCTTCTTGCAGAGGGACTGCACCAGAGGGGTCGCCTTGTACAGGTTGTGACGTGGCATGGTCGGAAACAGGCTGAAATATAGGTAGAATTATATAAAACCATTATAACAAAAAGGTTCATAATCATATTTCTGTTCGAGATATGCTAATATCAAAAGACAACATTTTCGTGTCATACCTGTGGTGATTCCAAAATACAGAGACTAACAGTGAAAATTTAACGGTAAGAGAAATAAATGTTGTACTTACTGATGCTCGATTTGGAAGTTGAGATGTCCGGTGAACCAGTCGTTGAAGTGACTCTTCTCAACGTTGCAGGTAGCATGCATCTACAATAGGAGACAACAGAGACTTGATATGTATACTATCTCATAATTAACTTATAACATGAACTATCATTCCATTTTTTTAATGGAATCGTATCCTATACTTATGATTACAATTTATAAGTCTAACGGTTATGAATATAAGCAAAGAGTAAAGTTCAACCTATCAACGTGTACGTAAGGACGTGCAAAGACAGCTATATGATAGAGCTTCCGTCAAGATGATATAGATTATATTGTGTATTTCGATACTATTCATTGACTTTAGGATACGACAACTACGGTCGAGAACATGATTTCAGTAAAAATGAGTGCAGAGTGTAGCATCTATGATAAGTGCTGAAGGACCACCCCTGTCCTTAATGCTGAAGGACCTTCCCTGTCCTTAGTGCTCAGGGACCTTCCCTGTCCTTAGTACTGAAGGACCTCCCTGTCCTTAGTGCTGAAGGACCTCCCTGTCCTTAGTGCTGAAGGACCTTCCCTGCCCTTAGTGCTGAAGGACCTTCCCTGCCCTTAGTGCTGAAGGACCTTCCTGTCCTTAGTGCTGAAGGACCTCCCTGTCCTTAGTGCTGAAGGACCTTCCCTGCCCTTAGTGCTGAAGGACCTTCCCTGTCCTTAGTGCTGAAGGACCTTCCCTGTCCATAGTGCTGAAGGACCTTCCCTGCCCTTAGTGCTGAAGGACCTTCCTGTCCTTAGTGCTGAAGGACCTCCCTGTCCTTAGTGCTGAAGGACCTTCCCTGCCCTTAGTGCTGAAGGACCTTCCTGTCCTTAGTGCTGAAGGACCTCCCTGTCCTTAGTACTGAAGGACCTCCCTGTCCTTAGTGCTGAAGGACCTCCCTGTCCTTAGTGCTGAAGGACCTTCCCTGCCCTTAGTGCTGAAGGACCTTCCCTGCCCTTAGTGCTGAAGGACCTTCCTGTCCTTAGTGCTGAAGGACCTCCCTGTCCTTAGTGCTGAAGGACCTTCCCTGCCCTTAGTGCTGAAGGACCTTCCCTGCCCATAGTGCTGAAGGACCTTCCCTGTCCTTAGTGCTGAAGGACCTTCCCTGTCCTTAGTGCTGAAGGACCTTCCCTGTCCATAGTGCTGAAGGACCTTCCCTGTCCTTAGTGCTGAAGGACCTTCCCTGTCCTTAGTGCTGAAGGACCTTCCCTGTTCTTAGTGCTGAAGGACCTTCCCTGTCCATAGTGCTGAAGGACCTTCCCTGTCCTTAGTGCTGAAGGACCTTCCCTGTCCATAGTGCTGAAGGACCTTCCCTGTCCTTAGTGCTGAAGTACCTTTGCTGAACCTAGTGCTGTACATATGAAACATTGGTGAAAAAGTATGCAAAAGGACGCCAGATGAGCGTACATACCTGCATGGTAACCCAGGCTTTGTCCTTGTCCTTGTCTATGTCCATGGGGATGTGGCTCATCTGTGTAGCCCAGGTGAACCACTGGCTCTCTATAGCCCTGCAAGAGTGTGATTTTGCAACGTAGCATTACGTGTAGGCAAACAAACAAGAGAAAACGTTTTCGCTTTTCCCATTCGCCTAAGTAATGATGCAAGCAAAAAATTGATTGATAAGTAATGAATGACTGATTTCTAGTTGTACGAACGTAAAGTAGTTTCATGATTCGTTTTTATAGCTGACGATGCTAGAAGGGCGTACCACAATTTCCTCATTCTAATAGGGATGTGACGTACCTCATCAGTACATACATCGCGATGGTTTTCGTCAGTCCCACGTGCGGGTAGAAAGATGTGACGAAGATGACGGGGAACAACACAGCCAACACGAGCTCCTGTGGTAAAATGGGAATATCACTAGGACTTGTACATGAGATGGGTATCAAATTAAGCACTATAAGAAACCCATTTTAACTGATGTTTGTGTTGTATCGATCTATACGCATATGTGTGTATGTTTTACATTTTTCAGACCCATTACATGTCTATAAATCATAGTCACTGTAGCTTTCTATATGTATAAAATATCGACATGATACATTAAAAAGCGAGCGTAACACTTACGAATTGTGTGGTATCGGTACACAATTTTAAGACACGAAATTCATCTTATACGAGTGGTTTATTTTATGAATGTGGAAGATAGTAAATTTACGTACATGCCACTTCTGCCGTGTGAAGATGAAGCGGTACACCATGATATGGTAGTAGACAGGCACCAGCGCCACCGTCAGGACTGTGAGAGACAAACACACACGTCAGTCACACTTGGTAGGGACATTCATGTCACCACGCCACCTAGCGATAGCAGTGACATTTCGAGACGACTGTGACATACCAATGAACATATCTAGTAGAGATGTTGCCAATTGTACGGCGGACTGTGACTTATCCATGTAGAAGAGATGTATGACAGACTGTGACTTACATGTTGCCAGTTGTACGGCAGACTGTGACTTACCCATGTAGTAGAGATGTTACCAGTTGCATGGCAGACTTTGACTTACCCATGTAGTAGAGATGTTGCCAGTTGTACGGCAGACTGTGACTTACCCATGTAGTAGAGATGTTACCAGTTGTACGGCAGACTTTGACTTACCCATGTAGTAGAGATGTTACCAGTTGCATGGCAGACCGTGACTTACCCATGTAGTAGAGATGTTGCCAGTTGTGCGGCAGACTGTGACTTACCCATGTAGTAGAGATGTTGCCAGTTTTACGACAGTCTGTGACTTACCCATGTAGTAGATCTGATGTTGCCAGTTGTACGGCAGTCTGTGTCTTACCCATCGGTAGTAGAGATCGATGTTGCCAGTTGTACGGCAGACTGTGACTTACCCATGTAGTAGAGATGTTGCCAGTTGTACGGCAGACCGTGACTTACCCATGTAGTAGAGATGTTGCCAGTTGTGCAGCAGACTGTGACTTACCCATGTAGTAGAGATGTTGCCAGTTGTACGGGGCGCTCTTCTTGTTCTTCATCGCCACCTCCACGGGCATGACGTCACCAACAACGAAAACACGCTCCACGCGAATATCCGGGTCCTTATGGATCTGTAATCATCAAACGTTACTCGTATCATGAACAAGATTCAATGTTATCAAGCAACCTTCACTAGAACGTTGCGTTTTCGGTAGAACACGCGCGTGTGTTTAGTTGACCAGTTGATCATTTTTTGTTGATCGCGACGATAAAGCGTAATATACAGTTTCCAATTTTTACTTGCACATGAATCAGTACGTATACATATGAATTTTCTATCTATGATATACAGGATATAATTGTAGGTCCAACTCACCACGTTAGGCTTGGCGTGATGTTGGTAGTGTTGATTCTTCCACCAAGCGGATGACGCCCCCTGTGTGACCAACGATATAAAACAACAGTTAGAACAGACATCATTGTACATTGTGCGTTGCACATCATTGTACATTTTTGATCCGTGAATAGTTTCATCAGGTTGGTAATTCACTGGGTAAAGAGACTCTTTTTTCACAACCCCTTGCTTTATTCACAACGACGATTCGGTGACCGCCTGTCACCTTCCTTGGGGCAATTCTGACTGGCTCACATTGTACTGCAGCTATAGGTGTCGCTGCTCACAGATGCGTTCCCAAGCTTGAAGTATTTTATGTGGCGTTTCCAATGCGGTCCTGAACGTACAGGGGTATACTTTATATATGAATTTTAGAATGCGGTCCCAAATGTGTAGAGTTTTGTGCACATTTTGGACAATATATTCAAAACTTGCAACGCAAATGCATTTGGCAGCTACCGATCATACACAGCAAAGATGATATAATTTAGGATTTTGGGGGAGGACACAGTTCCATCGCACCTTTAAGAGCCCGATGACCACTTGATGGGCTAAGTTGTCCATCCACTTCGTCTTGAAGACAGACAAGTGGCCGAAGTCATGCTGTAGCCAGCCTGCCTGGGTCTGGAGACAAAGAAAGTCGATTATTCTACAAAAAAATAATAACGTCGATGTTTCAGTAGCGGTAACAGAAACGTGTGACATACGGCAATGATATACGGTAAATACAGCTGGTTTACCTTCATTCACGTGGTAACCTATATCCTCTGTTTTAAAAACATGGTATCTATGGATATTAAGGTGACAGATTAGAAATTAATGAACATTTTAGAAATAACTGCAGCACATAAGTATGAAGAAAAACCTATCGATATAGATACAAACGACAGTAAAATTCCGTACGTAAAACGTGTTGATAGTACTAGTTCACCTTTATCCGCGGGGTGACCTATATCCATTATTTGGAAAAAAAAGGTATTTAGGTATATCAAGTACGGTGGTTTTGAAGTGCAATATTTTGACAATATTTAAATTTTTAAACCACTGTCCGTTGACTTGATATCCCTAAATACTAAAAAAATGTTTTTAGAAACAACAGACATAGGTTACCCCGGGGATAAAGGTGACAGCGCAAGTCTGTCCACTATAAAAACCGTATCAAGTTTCTTACGAATCTTTTACCTGGGATATTGCGAGGGCAATACTGGCTAAGACGACCGGCACCCACCCTGCCCCGTAGTGAGCGATGATGAGGTACGCCAGCACGTCAAGGAGGACGATGTGGGCTAGGTGCACGCCAAAGAAGGTGTAGCTGGGCTTGAACAACCCCTGAAAAGTACAAAAACAAACAACCATCATGAAACCCACTGGCGTTCTCACAGAAATGTCTTTTAAACAAGCACAAGAGCTATCTCTCGCACTAAAATCATTACCATACATGTAATATGTCTGCACGACACAAGAGGTAGAAAGAACGGAAGCTCTACTGCAGTACCAATGAAAGCCGCTGGAGGGCCCAAAATCTGATTCTTTCTCCATCTCACTTACACCCAACAGCATACCAAATATCATCAAGACCCACAAACTTCTCGAGTTATACTGTGCATATGCATGCAAACAAACAAACAAACAAACAAACAAACAAACAAACAAACAATCCGGGAGACGTACACATGGACCCTAAAACACAAACTTGTGTCGAAGGCCATATTCACATGACTATATCCCACCATTTTGTCCACTGTCTCTCTCAGCTCACGGAAGTCCTTTTTGATCTGTTCCGCTTCCTTCGGACCCCCGTCTTCCAACCTCCCGATACATAACGGCTTCATGTACTTCCTCACCATTGCCTTGTCGTTGTGGAAGGAAAGCCACGCCTCCTAGCGAAACAAGAATCAAACAGCACGTGAACATGAAATTCGGATGTATCGCTCTTTAGGGCAAATGTCACATTTTCA
The DNA here is from genome assembly GCA_019207045.1 of Branchiostoma floridae x Branchiostoma belcheri. Taxonomy (NCBI): domain Eukaryota; kingdom Metazoa; phylum Chordata; class Leptocardii; order Amphioxiformes; family Branchiostomatidae; genus Branchiostoma; species Branchiostoma floridae x Branchiostoma belcheri. The sequence goes on along the minus strand of CM033035.1, from coordinate 22,509,294 downwards.
TTTCCAGACCGAGACATGAAAAATCGAAATGCAGACGTAGAAATATACGCAAATAATGCCCACGACTATTCTATTTACGTTCTGTGTAGTTTGGTGTCTTTATAGCATACTTTTCGTTCTCGAAAGCTCCGGTTTGAAAATGTGACGTAGGGATAAACCCTTGTTGTTCTCAGCTGACACATGAATCACTTATACTATGTTATAGCGTGGTGTTCATGGAAGAAGCAATGGCATAAAAAAGAACATATTAGTAGGTCCGAGAACAGTCGGTTGTTTTCGAACATTCTTTACAACATGACCTCACATATCTTTAATCATCCAACATGGCGGACGCTGAACTGGATTAAAATCACGTGAAGCGAATACGTAGTTGGTTTCACAACTTACGGAGGCATCCTGTCCAGCGTAGTGACTCAGGATCTTGGCTCCTCCCGGGTGACGTTTGGACCAGTTAGTGACGTCATAGACCATGCCATCAATGACGAACCACAGGTCGTGCTTGTTGTCATGGGAACGGACCTCGGCCCACGTCACCAGTCGATCACGTGGGGTCACTCCGTTGCTAGCTGTTATCTTCTCTTCCTCTTGCGGTGGCATTTTTATGAAGGCTTTTATTTCTGAAACAAACAGGAATCAACAGCAACTTTTAATTCTAAAGAAATGAAACTTTTAAAGGGTTTGGGTGCTATAAATTCTGCATTATTAGCTTATCAGAAACTCAGAGCCAAATCAGTTGGATAACTAGCAGTTTGTACCAGGCTTACAGACACAGACACAGGGCTATGGATACAATGTTTCTGAATTACCATTATTAGTCTATCAGGTATAGTTACAGTACAGAGTGTTACAGTAAAAAGTACAAGCTACAGAGCTACAACTAATAGGTACACATAACGTTACATGAAACCTAGGTCTCGAACTAACTGAATAGCTCCATACAATCTCTAAGCTCAACTTGGTTAACAAAAGGTTGTCTACTTAGCCAATCAGGTGAGCATGATTCAGGGCACTCTCACTACCCAACCAATCAGGGCTTACGTAACTTGCTAATCTATGCAAGCCCCATCGATCGAGCTCTCACGTGGTTCAGTCCTAACAATACAGCAAGTTTACAGTCGTTACAGAAGGACGAATCTGGATAAATATTTCATTGTTCTAGGAATATTAATTGTTGTGATTCAGTAACAGCAATGCCATGTTGATTTGATTATATGGATGACATCCTCCGGGAACTCCAAAACTGATGCGAGCGAGCTAATAAAAAAAAAGTTTGGCCCCCCCAAAAAGTTGCCTTCAGTATGAAATCAAAGTGGCCAGGAAGGTTGAACATAGGACTAAACATACATAGTATGGTATACCGACAGTTAGGTGTAGGGACCAGTACATCATACGGGTGCAAAACATTTTTTTCTTCTTGGACCAATCCGAAAAAAAACAGACCTGAAAAAAATCAGAGGAACAGGTTTCGCCAATTACAAAATGGACACACAATGTCGGCAGCCATTTCGGGTCTAACCGGGGGACCAAGAAGACAACAAGAGCGAAGTCAAGTAGAGTTTATAGTCAATTGCACCAAGTTTCTACAGTCAAAGGTACAGAGACAGTTAGCCTTAATTAAGTTTATTACATGGAGATGGGATTTTAAAATGCAGTGGGAGTCCAATAATCCACCAAACAGATTCCTTTGTAGCAAAATTGACCAATTACCATTGTTTTGAGTATTGCCAGTTCTCAAGTTTCCACAGACAATCAGGTCCAGATTCATGTCTGGACCTGGAAAAGATCCTTTGGACCTGAATTTTCTGTACTGGTACCTCCCCCAACCAATTGCAACAATAGATTTTTTTTCTTTCTGTCCTTTCACATCTTATAAAAAAGACTTATTCTTTGACTTTAGATTCATTTTGGCATTCTATGGCATTAGTTATCTGTTTTCTGATACTTTTTATTTCAATCTACGGAACATTTGTGCTCATTTTACAGCTGCTTTGCACAATTTATTGTGTGGTCGAAAACTTTTTTTTTTGAAATGGCCGAAAAATCGTGCGAGCGCGTATGTCATCCACATAATCAAATCAACGTGGCCCAATGGCTGGTAGAGGGCGCACTTTGCATACAGTAGATCGAGAGTTAGATCCCTGGACCGAATCATACCAAACAAAACCCAAGGACTTCATGGATACCATTTAAATCCGAGGGAACACTGTCTCCTGAAACATTGAAGCTCATTTGAAATGAAAAGAATGGAATGAATCACTCTTTTATAACAATAGAGATGACGGCATTTTGACTGTAAATCGCCTGCTATTGTGAGTAGTGACTTTATCGCGTTCACGGATTTTAAAGATTTAAAACCTAGGTGACGTCAGATTACGTACATATTAATACGTTACCAATATAAGTGCCCGACTACAGTGATAACAAAGATATATAATGTACTCCTGTAAAGTATAGGTATATTTCCGTGACGCCCGGACAATTCGTTGCTCAGATCCGAGCTTGAGGCGCATACTACTTTTGAATACGATTTTCTTTGGTCACCCTGTTTTCACTGAAGCTTTGGTAGGACTTCTCTGTCATTAGACTACAGAATGTTGCACGATACGTCCGCGAGTGCCCCACGAATATTTAATGTCCTGTCACGTTTGCTGCCGTTAAACCGAATGACAAATGGAGCGGTCAATGGTCGTACATCCGCGCGAACGTTGACCTCATGTCAGATAAAGTGTAAATGACCGGTTCTACGTGCGCCCTTTACAAAAAATTATAATGTTCCATTATATGCACTGAGGTCATCAAAACGGCTCAAATGCTCAGAAATCTATAAGATTTCAACATTCGTTACTACATCATAAAGCAAAAAGCCGAAGGAACATTATAAGACTGATTACTACACTTTGGAGAAAGGCGTACTTTTCCATCACTCTGTATACAATATCGATTTTTTTGTCAGCCACATGACTTACGTAACGGGTACCCCACTCGAACGGTTGAAAGATCAGTCACGGTACACGTCTTTGACTGTATAGCGATAGGAGCATATTTGACCATGTGTTAAGTAAATATCCCCACTTCAGATACCTGAAATAGAAATTTATATTCCTGATCAGCTTTTGATAAACCAACTCGAACCAACCATACAGCTAGCTACATTTATGCAATTACCAAGAAGCGAGAGGAAGTCGAATGCCTTACAATAGATTAGATTAGACGCACATCTAGTCTCCAAGCAGACCCTACGGTGCCTTAGAAATAGTATCAAAGTTGGCAAGGGACATGTATAACGGCACCAGGTGCCCGTTTGACTCCCTTATCCGGATATCTCCCTTTGGCCGGCTATACTCCTTTACCAGCTTCGATAATATCTCTAAGGCACCGTTGGGTCTGCTTGGAGACTAGCACATCTGCATATATAGATGTGTAGGATTGTTCCCATTGTTCCCGTAGTATATTTGATTCTTACCGTGTGACCTGTACTTAGCCCAGTGGGGCAAAAATGTGCAGTAAAGGTCTTCCTTCATTAATATGAACATGCCAATGGCGTGTGGTTTATGTAGGATTTTAAACTTTGATTTTGCATATGAGGCGACAATGTGTGGTGTTTGCAGTAAGGAGTGTTTCAGAACAATTTTCCTGTATTAAATGTCTAATACATTTAACATTTTGTAACATTCTGTAAAAGACTGACCCAATGTATACGTTGACGTGTCATGCATGCTAATACGGGCCGGGCTTAGCAAAGGTATGAAAGAATCACGTGTTGTAAATTCAAACATAGCAACCCATTACAACTTTAACACGTTCACACATTAGGATGATGCAATTTTCTACGTCAAACTATTAACCTTTGTACATTACTGGAGTCATGTCTCTACCTTTGCACATTACTAGAGTCGCGTTTCTGTACTTCTATTTGATCGTTGACTGATAAACAAATACTTGAAAGTTTTTGGTCACTTAGGATGGATTTTATACGCGTGTTTGAGTCGTCGACACGCAACTGTGTAAATATACCTTTAGGGTACTCCATACCCATTTCCAGGGACTGGTCGTGACTTTAGCCACTTCGAAGGGTGACGCAAGACATGTCATTTTAGAAGTTAAGAAGGCGAGTCGACTCTCAAACGCGTTTGCAAACCCGGCCTTAGTTTCCCACGTTAATTTTAACTGATCAGAATTGTTTAAAGTCGCACACTCCATTATTCAACAGCCCTAACGCTAGCTGAACTAAATCGGGGTGACCTATATAATATTGTATCTAAAAATAAGGTATTCAGGCATATCATGTCGACGGACGGCGGTCTCAAAATGCATTTCTAAAAAATGTTGCAGTTTAGAACCACCGTCCGTCGAATTGATATCCCTAGATACCCCTCTTTTAGATACTACGGATATAAGTTACCTCGCGTAAAAAGGTGAACTAACGTTAAAAATGTACTTGCATCACGTCTATCACAACGATCAATGTCAATATACAATTTACTATTCTTTTCGGTAGGCGTGGCGCGTTCCGATTTTCTTTTTTGTGCCTAAATCAATCAAGCGTACGTGCATTAATAATGCAATCCACGGGCACGCCGGCCCACGCATTGTTTCAAAACCCTTTGTCTCGAGATATCCAGACAGTAGCCAAATCAACAGTCGGCGCGTGCAATTTCTCAGATCTACAATACGTCTTCCTGGAAAGGATCAACCTTTTGCTTTACGCATTCACGGCACGTGCAGGGTGCAAGTGAAAAATGCCTTACCTTTAAAAGAATGAAAGACTCAACGCTTCTATGTGTAATTCATGCAGTGTTCACTGTATAAGTCAATACGAGAAGCGATTGGTGTTAGAATAATCCTACTCACCGATATTTTTGGTCGGACGATCGTGGTGCCCTCGTTGTTAACACGGAAATGTTACCAGGTGACCTACACAGACAGCTCCATAACCGCCATCATGGTAATGCACAAGACAACGGCTGAACACGTGACCATGACGTTACCGGTGCAACTATCACGCCACACCGTATTCGCGCCGATAGTTGAATCGTCAAATCACGCCCTTAGCGGAATAGAGTCTAAGTGCAGCAGGGTGGACACAATGTACGTAGTTATCTATCTTCAACGAGAGAGCGGCATCTCTTAAAAGTCTTTCATAGATATTCACTTTACATTCCTGGCTAGCTATATATAATAGCACGTGTACCTGTGTCTGTCTATGGTAGATTACGTCATGGACATATTCATTGCATGCAAGAAGGGGTGAAGTCTGCCATCACTGACTGCCATGTTTGATCAGTATTGTTCAGCTAAAGACAGAGACACATGTATATACCTCCATATGATATAGAAATATAAATAGTCGAAAAACGTTTAATTATCGTACAAATATAGTCCAACATATGCCGATTTATACCTTAGGAAAAATGATCCATTTTCCACCAAAAAAGGAGACTCCTCTGATTTTCATCAGAATGCTCAGAGCATGTGACCTTGCAAAAGTGTCACCTGAAAGACCATCGAAAAACCAACGCAAACATTTGATGATTTACAAGACCTCAATTCATACCTCCAACACTGATACAAACTCTATGACACTGTAACGTTACACACAGAATGAAATACAAAGTACATGTAAGATAGGCAAAAAGGCAACTGTACAAGTCTAGGACTTTGGTCACAGCAATCTAATCGACATTTTGAAAAGAAAAAAAAACAACTAAAATCTCAACACTAGGGAAAGTATTTCTCCCAACCCTCAATTTTTGTTATCTTCTTGCTAAAACAATACTCAAAAATATTTGAGAAGTAGTGATTGTGTAGCCTTATAAAAATATATTGAAAAACATGCATCATCAGTGATTCATCACATTTACATGTACATGTTAGTGCTATGTTTGTTACTATTCAATGGAATGCAGCATATAATAAAGTTTGTGCTTAGTAAAAATATATGTACATGTTATAGCCCTTAGAAATATGACATGCATACATCTATCTATAATATTCAGTTCAATTAGAAGCATACATTCTTTCTTTACCTTAACAATGCAATTTACCAAGCTCAGTTCAAGGCCACTGTTATGAAGGCACCAAAAATAAGTCACAGTTTTTGTTTTACTCAACACCCTAACTTAATTAGGTACAAAACAACTGATCAATTAGAACATAGACTTCAAATGAGCAGTTACTCTGACCATGTTTTTAGGTGAATAAATTAGATGCTTCTTATTAAAACTTTTACGTACTTTCACTTTGGATTAAAAATCTTATCATTGTTGTAAACACCGCAGCTTTGACAAAAAATAAAAATCACTGCAAGTAAGAAGTATCTTAGTGCTGAATAAAATCTTTCTCAGTTACAAAAGCTTCATAGTTACAAACACAGCTATAAGAATAGTACATTTCTGTGTTATTGTCCAGCACTTGCAGAGTTCTGATATTTGGACGTTCCATTGCTGAAGGGTTGTAGCGCCTGTTCAGCTGTTGTCCAGTTATGGAAGTGCTTGGAATACCAGGCAACTGGAAGTCAAGCAGATATATTTTTTTCTTTATATTATAACACATTCAACAAAGTTCCAGCCATGTTCACAGTTAATTTCTAACCTTATGTTTTCAACATTTTCTTCCCTTAGATTTTCTTTTCACCATCCATTCAGCATTTATCTTAATCGCATGCACAAAATGCTCATACTTAGTTTTTCAAATTGAGTGATGTCCTTATTGATACAATGGATGATTACAAAAAACATCTCATCAATTTTACAAACATCTCTGAAATCCCACACAGACCTATTAATTTAGATTTGCTACTTACTTGTCCTTTCTAGCCCCTCTTCCCATGATACCTTGGGCTCCCAGCCCAGCTGCTTGAGTTTTGTGCTGTCGATGCGGTACTGCTGGTCATGGAACGGTCTGGAAAATATAGCTCCCGTATGACTTCCTGTCATGTACTATGACTAAAATTAACACCTTACTACAACAGTTTTGCTTATACAGACTGAAATGATATCTTCAGGACTACGTCAAAACAACATTATACAACAGTTTAAGCCAGTAAAAGAGTTTGAGACTCCCAAGTTAATTTTCACGATAGCCAATCAGAACCAAGGACAATAAAGTCTTGGAGAGCTGTGTGCAGAACTAACAATTCAGCACCAAGGACAAGGGAAAATTGGTGTAAGCCACGGCAGTAGTCCACCAATCAGCATTGAGGACAAGGCTGTTTTGCTGAGTTGATATCCAATCAGATTATGGAATAAGACACATTCAGGAAACCTTGCAGATGACATCCAATCAGCATCAAGGAAATAGCAGTATCACAGAATATTTCTTTTCCTATCAGTAAGACTCAAAATTCTTGAGCTAAGCTCTTCAAATTTGCTCCACATACAATATACAAAAATGTACATATGCTTACCTATCTGGTGTGTGCTCTATCCACCTCTGCACCTCTTCTTCTGTAGTTACATGTCTTAACTGTGGTGGGAATGAAGTACATCCATTGATATTATTCTGTATCTTATGGAAAATTTATACCAACTTCAGATATCTTTGGTATGAATACTAGGCTTTTAGCTAGGATATTTTTGCCTAAAAGTAGGGGGTCCAATTTCTAATCATTTTTACAACAGTGCATCCAAAGGATGCCTGGATGCATGTTACCTCTTGAAAGCATGATCCTTGATGTAACATAGTTTATTAAAAAAGAAACATTTAACATGCATGACAGTCATAATGTTACAGATAAAGCTAGGGTATAAACATGAAAATATTTTTTTTTTGCCAAAACTTTGTTTTTTTTTCATTTGCCTGTTAGCATCAATTCTATATTTATACATACATCAGTTTTAGGGTTCCAAGAAGATGTCATCTATTTAATCAAGTCAACCTGGCCTTACTGGCTACAATAGAACATGGCTAGTTTTTATTTAGCACAACCTTTCTGATGAGGAGCTTAGCCAACTCCAGATTGGAGATTGCGAAGTCCGTGCCGATGTTGTAGATTTCACCATCCTGCCCTTTCTCCAGGATCGTGAGGAACGCTTCCGCCGCGTCCGTCACGTAAAGGTAGTTCCGTAACGGCTGGCTGTTTCCATAGACACAGCTGAAGAAATGACCATCATTAGCAACGATGTATAAAATCCTTAAGGAAACAACACAGCAACTTTCTGCAACTTATGATCCACTGTTCACTAAGTCATGTGATCTATTTGTATACCACGATGAAACAGAAGCAGTGGATTTCTCATTCCTTGACAAAGACTGGAGTTTAGATGGGTGAAAATTTGGGTAAGGTGTTGGAAATTACAGTTTAACAGTTCAACAAAACACAGTAACAAATTTCACTGACTCAATGTTGGCTTGTATACTCTATGTCATATGATCATATCATTGGTTTTCTTGTTCTGATCTAGTCATTTAGTTTTCTGTGCAATATTTAGTTTAATTTCAGATAGCATTCATTTTACATTCTGTATAAGTATATGAGATTCAAAAAGGAATCATAACTTAGAAATCATTTCTTACCATTTTCTGTCCCTTTGCAGCAAAGACACAAACTTTGGAATGACCTGAAATATCATAGTTGTAATCACCAAAGGTTTCATTCTTGAATGTAAGACACAACATTACTATATGCTATTAATAAGACATAACACTTTATTCTATTGCCTAAATGTTATATATATATATTTTACAAGTAATAACAGCTTAATCATTTTAAGTGAATGTAGCCTGTAGGAAACTTAAAGTAAATACACTTAAACTTTCTAAATCTGTGAGTTCAGCTTACGTAGTCTTTTTATTTTTTTTCTGACAAAATTAGTATTAGTGTCAAGTGCATTTGTCTGAAATGCTAGTCAAAAATGTCACACTGAAGATTTTGGAAGAAAACTTTTTCTTTACCTTTTCTGGAAATTGATGAGGCCCGTATGAATTATTACCTCTTGTTATGATCACAGGGAACTGAAAAAAAAGATAAAAGAAAAAAACAGGTAATTTTGATCTCTTGTGATATTAAGATAATGTTCATCAATCCAAATTACCTCAAGCAAAGTAGACAAATGAGAATAAAATACATGCACTTCCTGGTGGAAAAAGAAGCAAAATTATAAGCTACAACTGTATAGCTTTTCTGATATTGCAAATAAAGGGGTCAATAGTCTCTATCTGATAGACCCTTTATGAAACCCTTTTTTCAAACTTTGTTCTACACTCCCCCTCTCCAATCGTTATAGAAAAGCTCTTATCTAAAGCTACTACATAATCAATGCCCTCTGACCTTGAACCCTTCCCAGTAGGACATGACAATACACTCCGCAGCTGCCTTGGAGGCTGCATAGGGGTTTGTGGGGTTTTTAGGTGCAGACTCCAGGAGCACCTGAAAAATAAAAGGGAGGATTGTTAAAGGTCTACTACGCAGTTATTTGCGCTCAAATTTGAAATATTCAAGAACTAAGAAATCTCAGATTTACTACTACTTTTTGACACTTTTTGACACTTTTGTGTCATTATTTCACGTTTGCAACATAGAGAATTAGCCTACCAACATTTCGTCCTACGCGCGCTGTAACTTGTTCACCCCCCCTAGTTAGGCACTGGTGAGAATTCAAACAAGAATCAATCATCAACGGTTATTGGTCGGGAATCTCCGGTGAGTTCCGGGTGAGTGCAAAAGGTCACAGTGAACCACGTGACCAATCTCCGGGTAGGCTCGGGCAGACTCGGGACTACTCGGATTTCGTCGGTGAAGAAACAAAAGGGCTGAAACCCAGCGCGGGCGTGCAGATTCTCAGGTTTACAAACGTGCTCGCACAGGGAAAATATCGACTCCTGACATGCCTTGAATAGTGTTCCGTAGCGTGGTAGGCTTGATTCAACTAACTATATAAAGAAATGGCCGGAAAATGGATTTTTTGTTTTCAGTTTTAAGCGCAAATAATATTCTAAAAGGTGAAAAGTGACTGATGAGTTGACTGATCACAGAAATGAGAAAAGGACTATGTATTCTATGCGTCACTATCTCACTTTCTCAGGCCTTTTTATGACTACAACTTGTCATGTGATAATGTCTATCACTATCAGTCGTCATGTGACAAAGAAACTCCAAAATGAGATCTACCGGGTTGATAAATAAAGGGACAAGGTGCGTCTCAAAAGCTTCTCAAGTTATGAACTGTAGTTGTGTGTATATTTTGTTTAAACTCTTGCAAAAAGAGACTATGTATTAAGTCTCATAATACTGCACAAAGCAGTCTCATACATGTCATTGAATTCATGAAGGCATGTATAAGATGTGTTACTCTCCTAAAATAAATGCAATCCCATGACTGCACTCTATGTAAAACAGATAACTGTAAAGCTTACACTGGTGCTTTTTCCTCCGTAGACCTCGTCTGTGCTGACGTGCACGAACCTCTTCACGCCATTCTCGTATGCGGTGTTGACAAGTACGTGGGTCCCGTACACATTCACACGCGTGAACTCTAAAGAACTTGTGAATGACGTATCTGGAGCAACGTAAGGCATAGATTCTGTTAGATATATATACATGTATTGGTTGCTGCACTAAAAGTTAGAACATGGCCAATAGGGTGATAAAAGAAACAGTATCCACAGTTTTAGGATAGTCTTTTTACAGGAAAAATCATGACAAAATACGTAATAATTCATTTACAATGTACATACAAGTGACAGCACACCCTTGCTATACCTCTCCATGGGTATTTTGAATTGTATCTTGCAATAAATAAGAATATATATGTCATATTTCCTTATGATGTCTTAAGTTAAGCTTTCAGTTTCTGATAACACTGAAGTTTGCTTGGGTATGTGTCTTACTGATTTTATGTTTGTATTGTCATAAGAGTTCATGCACTTAAAAACATTGGTGTTAGTATTTATAGTTCTACTATGTTTCATCTATGTTTCTCATACTTACCAACATGAGACTGAGCAGCAAAATGCAACACTGTGTCAATTCTCTCATTCTGGAAGATATACCTCATAAAGTCTTGGTCACATATGTCACCCTGTAGGATAGGTATGGAACAAAAGCATATACACCTGGTAGCTTACAGGAATGTGTGAAATGCATACAGATGGAAAAAGAAATGGGATGAATATAATAGCTTTCTACTGCGTGAGTTTCCGTTAGAAACAAAAGCTACAGGCATTGCATGAAACAACTTATAACCTGAATGAACTTGTAGTTGGGTCTGTTTTCCACACTCTCCAGGTTCTTGAGACTGGCACAATAATCCAACTGTCAAAAGAAAGCAGGAGACTTAAAGGTTTTATGAGACATGTTTATGGTTAAACATTTTAAATTTACACTCTTATAAAGTTATAAGATACTGTACTTACATGTATGTAGGATATACAAATTTAAAAGTATCATTGGCATATTACTAATTGTTAGCACAATGGTAAAATGGCATAGGCATTACATTACATGCAGTGTGATCCATACCAAACCAAGGAGGTGTGTTTTTAACCTCCTTGACCAAACTGATGCACATCTCTGAATGAGATAGTAGTCACATACCTTATCAAGATTGACTACAAAGTAGTCTTGATGTCTTTCCACCAAAATTGCAACAACATGAGATGCTCTGAAAAGAAGATTAAAGTGATGAACGAGTAAACAATGAGCTTCCTTGGAGTAATAAAAAGTAAACTTATGTTGTTTTTATCTTGTTAAGTTGTATAACTTTTTGCTACATGATATTGCAGCATAAAACAGAGTAAAAGCCAAGTTGGATACATCCTTACACGTCAAGACGTTTGTCAAGGCTTGATGCATAAATATTATGCTATTCCTTTTAGGCGAGAGAGGAATAATTCTCGGATAGGGGGGTTGGGTCAGTGAAATTTGGATTGGATAGGGGGGTTGGGTCAGGGAAATCTGGATTGGATAGGGGGATTGGGTCAGGGAAATCTGGATTGGATAGGGGGGTTGGGTCAGGGAAATCTGGATTGGATAGGGGGGTTGGGTCAGTGAAATCTGGATTGGATAGGGGGGTTGGGTCAGGGAAATCTGGATTGGATAGGGGGGGTTGGGTCAGGGAAATCTGGATTGGATAGGGGGTTGGGTCAGGGAAATTTGGATTGGATAGGGGGTTGGATCAGGGAAATCTGGATTGGATAGGGGGGTGGGTCAGGAAAATCTGGATTGGATTGGGGGGTTGGGTCAGGAAAATCTGGATTGGATTGGGGGGTTGGTTGAAAATGATGAAATTGGATTGGACAGGGGGGTTGGGTAAAAAAAATCTGGATCGGATGGGGGGGTTGGGTTAGAAGCTGGATTGAGACCTCTTCCACCCCCCCTTCTCAAATATTTTTTGGAACAGCCCATTGAAACAAATTTTCTCGCCTTCACTTCCGGTTGTTTTCAAAAGTATCAACAAATTATTTGCCCCCCTCCCACAATTGGAGCGCACGGCAGGGAAAAGTAACTATAATATCATAATTGATGTACACAGAAAATAAATTCAACTTCCTCACATGAAGCCAGCACCACCTGTAACCAGGATCCTCCGTCGGAACTTCGCTTCCGAACAGGAACAACATTCTTGGTGAACAGCCGCCGGCGTTTTCTCCACGGGCGCTGCCATCTTGTATCACCGTTACACTTTACGATATGTCGTAAACATAAATAAATAACCATCAATACGTATCAAGTGAAACATCCCTGACCATATACATCAGAAATTACATTTATGCGTACTTTTGAACGTCTTAAAAAGAATATGATACGTTTTTGAGTGTGTTCTTATTGCTAAAAATTCGACTTTACGATAGTACCGCAAAATGTACCCCGGAAGTGAGGAGTGACACGTACCAGCAAAATGGCGTCTGCAACACACCGGTAAAACTGTCAAAGTTTCTTCACCGCAATATCTTTGTTACATCCGGCTACATGTGACGAATAAAGCACGAATAAAGTCAGGATTTGGAGATCAGGTCTGTCTGAAGATGTTGTGGCTGCTTCTTGTCTTAAGAGTTCTAGCTGGCGTCTCAGAAGGCCATGGCAAGACGGTGAGAGGAGTCTTGAGTTCTGAAAGAGCTAAGGAAGAGAAGGGACAACATCTTACAAGCTTTTGGTTCTATGGTAAGTGTGATATGTATATCTCGTTATGTTGTCTGTTATGTATCTAAGACATACTCGGATTGTTTTGTAAAAAAAAATGTTTTCATTGAAAAGAGGTTACCAAATAGACTGGAAAATAGCAGCACAAGTACAATTTCTAAATTCTTAACGTATCATTTAGCCTTTTAAGAAATGACATAGGGTAGACCCATTTACAAAGGGAACGAAGCCATTAAAAGTGATTAAGTTGATAAATGACTACATACTAGTAAGACACTAATATAATGCATTGATATGTATATGCATCTTCATAGTTTCATTCATCAAAATTTCACAATTGAGTGTACCAAACAGGTGTCACTGAGGTTGAAAAATCAACTTTAATATATATCAAAATCGATATTGGCAGTTCAAAGGTACATACTTGTGGCTTAATATTCTAAAAGATCTCTGCACAACACTTCTCTGTGACTATAATACAGGTCTTTCTTTACAAGTAATGGCTCACTATGGGGGTACGGACGGGACAACTGTAAGACTGTATGTAAAGGTACATACAGTATACCCACATGAAGAACTTATGATAAACACTATTCCATGTTATCTTCCATCACTAGTATCCACAAGACCAGAAAACAAACTTTTACTTGCAGTAGCACCTTGTTGTGTCATTTTCTGGTCATTTATTGTAAGGCGATGATAACACCTTGCTGTCATTATATGTGGAGGGAAAGGTCAAATACGACATTTTTAAGTTCAAGCACTTTGATAGCTAAACTTTGTTAGAATTTCATCCTTTATATACCCCTACATAAGATTCTAGCATTCATACTTGGGCAACAAATCAAGAGACTTGATGATTTCATGAATACGATAATACGTGGGGGTACGGACGGGACACAACCAGACAACAGACTAATACTGCAGGGACTTGTTCAAACCTTTTGGAACACATTTGTTCACTAAATACAAGTTAAATAAAGCATCTACAAATACTGCAATATTGTCTAAACTAAGAAAAAAGGAGATGGACATTATTATTAGATCTGATCTGATCTAGAATGATCTGAGAATGCCATTATACAATATTTTCGTTGATGGCCATGCTCAAACGGTGAACTTGATGGGATGTATCTGTTCTGTCAGGGAATCTGCAATTTCTTGACCTATTTGCATATTTCTTCTGCTCTCTTTTGTCACAGCAAGTACCCCTTTCTTCTCAAGGATTTTATTTTGAGTAAGAGATTTGACGAGCCTCTCCAGAACCTTTGCCTTTATCCTTCGTGTCTCAGGTAGTGCCTGTTCTGTCCTTTTCATGTACACTACCAGCACTGGGAGGTGGGGAGAATAGATCATCACTATCATGATGATGATCTGGGAGAGTGAGCTGGGCTAGAGGAGAGCACATGAACTGGGCAAAATGGGATGGTAACTTTAGGGGAATATTCAGATTTCATCTCATACCAATCCCAGGCAGTTTATGGGCGTTGATGAAAAACCTGACAAAGAAAATGCTGGCAAATTCATCAAAAACTAGTATTTTTAGTGAGGAAATTAATTGTTTGTATCTATTTGGTATTTATCATGTGTTATTTTATCAATTGGGATGTAATTTTCCACAGTATTTTGCTTAAAACTAAAAGTGGGGGTACGGACGGGACAGGTGGGGGGTACGGACGGGACAGGGGTACGGACGGGACATTTGAAGTTATACGGTGCTGTATCAGCCAAGGTCTTTATCACAGATATGGTTTATATAGTGGTTTAGTATCTAGTCAAAGAGACTTGTAAACCATCACAATTAAAGGCTTGTAATATTAGCCTAGTATAGTAATTGAGGGGGGGTACGGACGGGACAGAATTTTTCGGAAAATTACAGCCGATACTTTGATCCTTCGCTGTGAGTCTGATGAAAGTAGGAATGATCTCATTCTACTTTTGTTCAGTTACATACATCATATCAAAAGTTTACATGTCAAATTAACACTTATTACAGTACACTAAAACAATGCTATATACTTTGTATTCTATGTATAAATATTACATTAAAATTGGTAACATGTGGGTGAAAATACAAAATAACCCTGCAGGCAAAAAAAAGTTGGAATATCTTCAAAAAATTGTAATAAATCTCAAGTTAACATATGACTGCATGTACAAAATTAGGAATTTTAAGGCAGCAGCCATGTTTGTGATGCCAGCTGCAATGGTCAGAATGTGAAAAAACTGAATGACTCCTGTTAACACTAAAAATGGGACATTTTTAGGGAACATTTTTTACGATAGTTTCGCCAAACATTGATGGATTTATCTATTTCTTTTTTTTTGTGTTCCTTATTGCACCAGCTTTTGGAAAATACCAGTGAAAAACAGTAATATCTTATGTAGACTTTCTTATCAACTGGTAACATGTGGAAAAATAAATGGGTACACTCAATTGTGAAATCATCTAACTTATGAATTTTCTTAACATTTAAGGAAGAGTCTTTCTATTAACCTCAATGATGTGGTATTTTTCTGTAGGAGAACCAACCCTCATCCAGTACAAGTTCAATGCCACAGTAACATCAGACGGCAGACTGTACCTGTACCGTGATGATGACTGGAGGGACGCGATGGAGAAACTCACCTGTTTCGACAAGATCTCGGCTGCCAGGCTATCATGTACGCTATGTTTTTAACCTTCTTCATACTGCCCTAGCCATAACCAAATAAGGAATGGTTATTGAAATAACACAATGGCTGCATTTCAAACAATATCTGTTGTTTTTCATCAGTGACACTGGAGAGATCTTGTTGGAAAGGGTTTTCTCCAGTGGCACTGATAAAAACAACGGATGTTGTTTGAAACGTTGGACTGTTTCCAAAATCATATCCAGTTACTTGAGTAACTGCTTTTTGGCATATCTTATTACCTGGATGTCTAATCTTCGATGACATAAGAGAGGTCCTGTGTTTGAAGACAGTTTGGTTTATTCATGAAGATCTTTTTTTCTTCCAGTTGATCTTGTGCAAGCAGAGTCCAACTTCACCTTTACCAGCAGCAGTCCTGAGCTGTGGCACGTTGTGTACGCAGAACTCAGCACATGTCAGATGGGGTCCTTTGTGGGACAACCCAACACCATACAGTACCAGCTGAGACTGTTCAACCCTGACAGGGAGGGCAACCCCTTTGACCACTTCAGTTCAGGGGAAAGAGGTACTTCAGTACATCATTTAATTTTGTACACAACCAAAATATTGTCCTGTCAACATTTTGGTCAGACCCCCTCGACCACTTCAGAACTAGCCTGGTCACTAAAAGTCACTGCATCACTCCTGACACTGAGAGCTGGAAGCACCACGTCCAGTCACGTGGTATTATGGAATAAACCATCCCCAGGTGTGGGGGTGCCTCACATGCAATTACACAGGATGTCCGCTCATCCTAACACCATCATCATTATCCTCATGATCAGTCAGCTGGTCCATTTCCCCCCGTTGATGGCAAAGTCAAATCTAGAGATCTGTTTTGTTGAGGGTTGGCCATTGTAATCTCCCAGGGGCTACTGAATGTACATGTAATGTAAATATTTAATGTACATTGTAGGTGGTAGGCTGGAATCCTTTTCCATGTCTACCATTAGTAAGGATGAAGTTCCTCCTCAGGCATACAGAGTATGTGTCCCAGAAAGTTTCCTAGTCAGGTATCCAAAACATTTATTATAATAGGTGCCAAGTCTCTTTAGTTTTGTCCTTTGTGGATGGGATGAAAGAGACTTGGCGGCTCTAACAGGTTTGGATACCAGACTAGTTCAGTATATGGAAAAGAGGTACATCATTTACGCAAACAGTAACCTGCTAACATAATTGTAGTCCTTCCTTAGAACTTGATCTCAAATCTGTTTATGTCATTTTCTGTTCCTGTAGGTCTCCTCCTGTTCCACCAGCTTGTAGTGCTGGCATACTTCATCCTCACCTGTATCTATGGACCCCAGCTGTGGCAGACTATCTGCAAGGAAGGACCCATGTACTTGGTATGTACCTACACAGTTGTCTTCTTTTTGATTGTTTCATATGTTTTCTAACAGATGGAATAATTTATGAACATTTTTTTTCAACTTTGTTCAAAATTGGTCCACAAGGAAGTTATCATATTCTCAGATTCCTATCCTTTATAGTATTGATTTGTAATATTTTCATCTCCATATGTCTACTTTCTAAGCATAACATTTCCCTTTTTCAGAGATGTCTTCAGTTATTCAAATTCTTATTTGTCAAAAACAGTTGTGTGTGTAATATAAATACTTCCAGACCACCCAGTAAACTTTAAGTTAAATGTGATTCATGTTCAAAGAAAGATCATGCATTGTGTGTCAGCTGGACATGCTTGTAATTAGAAATTAATGTAATGTACAGTAGTGGCTATAATTTGCCTATTAATATTATTTCTCCCCCAACAGGTGCTAAAGCTGTTGACAGTAGCCACTTCTCTGCAGTTCACTGCTGCACTTTTTAACATGTTGCACTACCAGAGGTACAGCAAGGATGGAGAGGGGTCGCCTTTTTTTCTCAACTTGTCTGAAAGTGAGTTTCAACCTTGTCTTCATTTTATACTTGTTTTTAGCAGACGTCATATCATCCCAGGCCGTATTTACGTTTGATATTGGTCCATATTTTGCAGTATGGCCCAGGGCTCCGTACTTTGATTCAAACTCACTTGCTTGGGCCGCTGTTAAAAATTGGAATAACTTTTCAACTGTTTGCCTGGTTGTTTTGTTCGAATTGAAGAATAAAGTTTTTGACCCGATGTGCATTGATGTCACGTCTTTTCCTCTTTATTGCAATAAACTTGAGGTTGCTCTGGTTGGCATTTATGCAGGGTATTCTGTATTACCCTTGGTCCTTGACTTTGGCTGTTGAGCCATCCTACACGCATCCGGGCCATACGGAATACCCCGTGTTGTATTCTATACAATCATGTAGTTCTCTTCAAATACATACCTAACTCATGTGACTGTTGTTCCGTTGTGTAGTGCTAGAGGTCCTTTCTGCACTGGTGATGCTGTACATGTTGCTGAACGTGGCCATGGGATGGACGCTGGCAGGGTCAAAAGCCACCAAGCTGTCCAACCTGAAGAACAACCCTATTGTAACAATAGTAGTGCTGGGACTTGGTGCTGTACAGGTTAGTAAATATACTTTTGATTGCTCATAAACTTTTGATATCGTTCATGTCATTGTCCATCCTTTTCAAAGATGATAATTGCGTCGTTGTGCTGTCCATGTTTTTTTCTCATAGATTTGTAATGAGCTTTGTTAAAGGGGCATTCCACTCCAGAAGGGAGTCTTGTTTTCCAATAGATAATGTGGCAATGAATACATAATCAGCCGAATTTTGTGGAATTCACCTTGGGATGAATTAAGTGATGTGTTCAATAAGGACACTCACTAAACCCCTGCAGACCCTACCCATGCATTCCCTATACGCATAGACACTGTGTTTATCGTACATATTTTCGGAATAAATGAGGTACGCTAAGCACACCGAGAAGGCAAATTGCTCATAAGATAGCAAAGAATACAAGAACAAGACGAGATTTCTTAGCGAACCTGAAATTAGTTTTGTAACCTTGCCTAAAAGTTTTGCATTGTATTCAGCCATAGGATTAATTCAATTAGAGGGTACTTGGGGAGTTTAGTAGAAGACTGAATGCTTTTGAGGCATGTGAAGAAACTGGGTACTTTATCGTATAATGTGAAGTAGTATGCAGTTATCACTTCCTAAAAGTAATATCTATCGGGAAATAACACTCCCGTGTGGAGTGGAATGCCCCTTTAATGCTAATATGTGTTCATGTATTTTCATATTCATACCACTGTTATTGGTTACATTGTACAGATATGGAAATTTTGCAATGTTAATTTCAAAAATGCAAAAAATGTCTTCAATAGTGAATCGTGTAAGGTTGAAGCAAAAAGCATATCAGAGATGACACTTGCTACTTCTACCTCTGCATATACCTTTGTACATATTGAGTATATTGAGTATGTAGCAAAAGTGAACTAAAAGCTAACAGTCTGAAATTCCCACTTTATTTTTTCAGGCAGTCCTTGCACTATGGGAACAGTTCCAGTCATCGGAACACCAGACCTACCACGCCCACAGGAGTGCTGTAGGCCTGTCCTTAGTGGTGCTGAGACTAGTGTTAGCGCTTGTGTTTGGAGGGGCCATCTATCAAACCATGGCCAAGGAGAGGAGCAGCCTCCGAAGAGATTTCTACCTCAGTTTTTTCAAGGTAAGGTGATGTCAGTGTTAAAGGAAGTGTTGACTGCATTCCTGCATGTAAGTTCTGACACCCAGGCATGTCATTGAGGCAAACATAGACTTAAACTTCACATACATGCCATGAGAATGAGAGAGACATGTAACAAGGACAGCCACATATTCCGACACCCCCTAACACATACAATGTATAGACTATGTGTCAAAACATGCATAGGAGCATTGGAACAAATTGTTGCGTGAAGTTTAATTACATGCTGGGTGACCTTTTGTATGTAGCCTCATGATACTATTGTCTACATGGCTAGTAGTTATTATTGATCGCCATACATTGCACCTTGTGCGATTGTTTAGCAGAATAGTTAATTTATTCATGCACTTCATTTATGATGATGTTGTACCTTTGTGTGCACAAATAGTGATGACCTTACTCATAACTAACAAAGTGCAGACAGTAAAGGCACAAAAATGGTCCAAAAGAAAGTAAATATTCTCAGATTCCTTTACTTTCTGTTACACCGTACCATCAAGGTGCAACATTTATACCTGTATGAGATTCTATGACATGTGACATTTAAAAAATATTTTCTGCACCCCTTTTTATGTTTTCAGAGTTGTCTGTTGTGGTTTCTATGCTACCCAGTGATCGTGGTTATAGCATATCTGTTTCCTGGCCACCTCAGGAA
Organism: Branchiostoma floridae x Branchiostoma belcheri; assembly: GCA_019207045.1. NCBI lineage: Eukaryota > Metazoa > Chordata > Leptocardii > Amphioxiformes > Branchiostomatidae > Branchiostoma > Branchiostoma floridae x Branchiostoma belcheri. The sequence continues at coordinate 22,489,265 of CM033035.1, read as the reverse complement.
CAAGGTAAGTCACAATTCACAATGAACATTCCTGTACTCTGTTTTTGTTAGCAGCTCTTTGCTTCGACTTTTTTAGATTCTTTGTTATATTGAAATATAAACAAGAGACCTTCAGAAGATCGATAGCCTACTGTGGACCAAATGTGTGGAAAAACCTACTGCTAGACACACGTACGGCTCCAAATCTGACCTGCTTTAGGAGAAGTAAAAGAGATGACCAAAACAAATGGACATGGGCTATGAACCGTGAGCTTTTGCTCTACTATATGTTATGCACCGTGTATATGTAATAATATGTGTTGATACTATGTTATATTTATTCGGACTCGATGAAATCTGTATCTCTGTTATATTTCATTTGACCCTTACCTTCTTTATGACCTCAATGAAAAGCGGCCTGCAGGCCTATCTGACTTCTTATGAATAAATAAAGGTTCAAACAAACAAACAAACAAACATGGTACAATGTACAAATTATTACATGAAAAACCTGTATTATATGTAGTGTGTAGAACATTTCTATTGTGTAATATGAAAGGACCCTGATGCAATCAAGTTCTTGTTTCTTTTACTTTCCAGATTGTAACAAGTGGAGTAGTTATATGTGAGTCTTTAGCAGTTGTCCTTCTGTACAAACTGTTCCTGTCCCGGAGCCTGTACTGGGAGGTGTCTGCCCTGTCAGCACTGTCGCTGCCTCTCAGGATGGACAGGAGTTTTAACAAGAAGAGCTACTCTTGAAATATGTATTATGTCATGCAAAATGCTTAACTTATAGTCTATTTCTCTAAGGCTTAGGTCCCAATTGTAAAAAGGAAACCTATCGGGTAGTTCACAGGCTGTTTTTTTCTTCAATTTTGGACGTGACCCCTATGTGGCCCCATGGTACCTAGTCACAGAATGATATACATAGAGTGACTCCCTGGGTATTTGGGGGCACAGCCAGGCACCGGGATGAATTTAATTTGGACTTATATGAACACAGGACCTGGTAACAAATAGGCACCATGACCTACCCGTGGGTAACACTAAGGGGTGCCCCCGGTATCCGGCAGTCCACCGGGACAAATTTGTGGCTTCGGAGCCTGGCTGGGGCTACATACCTGACGGGCACCGCTGCAATTGGGACCTTAGCCTAAACCAATCTTGTCTCAGTTCTTGATTTTGGGTTGATAACTTGATACATACCCTAAACAGCATAAGCTTAAGGCAACATCAATTTAATAGATGGTTTTTTGACTGACATTTCTTTGCAAAGATTCAGCAAGCCGTCAAGAAAAAAACAAAAGGCAGGGAGAAAAACTTGCTTTATTTAGTCCTGAATGCAATATGTTGATTTTACATTAAGGATTCTTTTCAAATCTTATAACCAACACATTACGGTAATCTGATGGGGTCAAAATCAAAAGAGCCAATTCAAGAAGTGGAATTAGATTGGTTTAGCTTTACCAAGGATTAAGGGTGCATAATTTTTGCCTGGGTATAAACTAAACGTTGCATACTCTGCCCAGGGCACAAGGACGCAGACACCAATGGATGGACATACAAATGTGCTGCATACCTTACACAAAATGTGGCTTGCTGTCACCTTTTCCTTTGTCACTCACTTTCTCTATGTGAGGGCCTCTCTACTCAGAAGGTGATATATGTATACCTACTTTGAAAGTGCAGCTCACTCAATGGCTTTTGATGTATCAACCACAACAGCCATCAGTTCATATTTTATTTCATCTTTTCAGTTTCATCTTAAATGTACAGTGGACCATAAAGCAAGATAACTAATGTTAACTGTAATACTACCAAACATGTTTTGGATGAGAGAGTGTCCTTTAAGAGAATTCAAGCTATCCCATCACCAAACGTAAAGTACTAAATATCACTTATTTTTGTACACTGAACTACAGTACTTGGTAATCCATAATGATATTCTATTGATATTAAAAAGAGAGCTGATATTTTTCTCCTAAGGGGAACCATTTGATGGCAAGTTACTATCTCTGTAGTTCTTGCTCATAATATTGGATTATGTCCTATGTAATTATCATTAGATTTAATAGCCAGTCTATGCTACAGCCAAACAGGTACATCATGTTTCACAATATTTCACACCAAAGTGGAGTTAAACAACAAAAGCAGATATTTAGGTTACACATTAATGTTGTTTCTCTATTGTTGCTAACCTTAAGTTCTAGGGGTACATGAAAGTTAGGAACACTTACTATAATAGCTTCTTAGTCTCATTTCTTTTGTTGTGGAAACTTAAACGTTGTATTGAAAATGTTGGGAAAATGCAAAGAATATTTTTCAGTGAATATAATGTTAGTTATGTGCCTGTAATAATCTAAACAATAACCACTTTTCTGTCTAGTATTATTACATGTAGATTGTATGATCATGGACGTAAAGAGATAGCGAATTCTCATGATGTAGCCATCACTGTTTACCTATTGAAAAATGAAGAGCTGGTACAGTGTTTGTAATGTTTATCCATATTTTTGTATCAAATTTTGTCATTATATTTTATTGTTTCCCTGTACCCTATAATAAGTAATATTTTCAGGAAATAAAGAATTTGTGAAGCAGCATATTATCTACGCATCTGAGTGTCCCGATTTAAAAGATAACATCTACAAAATCACGTTTTATTTAAGATGCAAATTGTAAAGGAATGCTAGCAAACTTTACATGTGGAAGAGATCTTTATTCGTAGCATCCAAAGTTGTCTAAGTACATCTGAATAGCGTACAATGAAAGCATAGATTACTAATACCTCATGACATTCATTTTGTTGTTTCTACCATTTTTTTGACAATAAAAGTCCAACAGCAAAACAGACATTCACATCCCCAATGTTCTTTTTAAGTTTGTCTTGACAATGGACTAGAACTAGGAAAGCACAACCAGCGATGTTGGGTCCTGACGCCATCCGTAACTATTTATCTGAAATGTTTTCTTTGCCATAAACCAGGGGAAAAGTTACCAACATCAACATCACACCTGACTGATGAAGCCATTTTCGGGAAAAGGCGTTAAATTTGGATAAATTCTCATGTTCCTAGACGTGTTTTTAGAATATCTGTACGTGAGTTGTTGCATGAAGGTTGTTCCTGCCTCAGTGTTTCTCCATAGTAACATGACAATCGTGGTGGCAGGCAGTTATTTCTGTTATTCCCTTCAAGTTTTACACTTCGAGATAATGTTGCTGTAAGTCACTGGAAGGGGTGATATTTTGAATATCTTTAGTGACCAGGATACAAAAAATTTCCTAATAAATCTATTTCAGTTGACAAGATGACATTTACTAGTTGTTCACAATAGATAGTATTGAAAATAACCTGTCATTGTCCTACATGAAAATATGATATTTCCCCCTACTGCACATGTAAAATGTTTTAGCATTATAAAGCAACGGACATATATATATATATATATATATATATACATATATATTTATATACATATATATTTATATACATATATATATAATTATATAAACTATATTGTAAAATTTCAAGGATGGATTGCAATGGACTTAGAACAATAAGATATCAACTATATGTTTGATATTATGATTTTACCTTGCTTTTAAAAGTTGGATGTTTAACCTTGTTATTACATGATTTATTTATCACTGATTATAGAAAAACACATAAAATACAGTGGAGCTGTTCACTACACTGGTTCTTAAGTACATTACTGTTACAGTACAATGATATGGAGTATGTTATTTTCAAGGACCGGCATTGAAATGAGAAGGACTTTGTATACACATGAAGTTCAGACACGTGGATATGATGTCCTAGTAAGTTCAAGGCCACAGCAACTACTTATATATATATTAATACACAATGGTTAACAATATCCAGCAAATGCACTTTAAAAAGTACTAGTAAATACTTACATTGGACTCACCTAATGTGATGCTGTATATCATGATTATATTTCTATGAGTCAAACATTGGGAAATATGTTACAACCACATGCAAATCTTTCCTACTTCCTGTATGAACCATAAGATATTTCTATCAAAAGAGGTGATCAGCCGATGTGATCAGCAAAAGTATGCCTCCGCCCTGGAGGCGTCGCCAAAGATCTCAATATCCGTCAATATGCATAGCGTGCCGCGGTTTGATACTAGTATCGTGGCTCTGTTTGATACTAGTATCGTGTTGCGGTTTGATATCCACCGGCAAGACCTGTAAATGCAAATGGCATAGTCATTTTTACATCTTACCTGCTTTCAAAGGTGGCTCCATTCTTTTAATCATACTGACATGTGAAAAAAAAAAACGAAGCGTACTATTTTAGTATCAATGTCAATGTGTTATTATTAGAAAATGATTTCTTTAATAAAATGAAAACGATAATTTTCTAATTATTACAGATCATTAGAAGATATCAATTTGCGCAACCGTGAGTTTGCAGCTTTGATCATTATGCACATGAAAAACATAGTTTCATTGCAGTGGTATGTACAATGTACCAAAGTGCTGTATTTTCTCATAGAAAAATGATATTAGGGGCAATAAAACCTGATGACGTCATCCATATGGCCTCAAAAATCAGATTTAGAAATTTCTCATGCCCATCTATCAATATTCGTTACGGCTCCATTCTTTCTTAATTCATTAATGAGAAAACAATGGAAGGTCAAAATACCAGTTTAGCCAGGTGAAATATCTTTTAAGTATTGATCATAATATAGTGCTAAAACGTACATACAGGTTCCGCGCAGCACAATAGGAGACGGTATGCCCATTATCAAACTTCACCCTTGTCTCCCCAGTATCTTCACACTTACCAGACATTATGGAGATTCATCAACAGCTTCTTAAGGTATGTACACATACCTTCACAGCCACTTCACCATAGCAGGACCGAAAACATAACCTTCTCAACCATCTCAGTCGCTAAGATTCTTAGCGACTGAGATAGTAAAAAAACAGTTTAACTGCAAAGGTTTTATATCGGGAAGTCTCTATGTGCAACTCCTGAATCGATTATTATTACTAAAGGTATAAAACTGTACAGATGAACAGTGAGGCACTTACCTTATCCTTTATGTACTTTTTCCTGCAGCAGGATGTGAACCGTTTGATCAGGTACTCCAGGAACTCGAAGAGAGTGATGACACTGGCTCCGATAAACAAGCCCAGCTGGCCTCCGATGTTACCTGTCGGAAAAGAGACGAGTGAAGCTAAAAGTATAACAACATCTGAAAGAAATGACTTGGGTGGTTGGTTTGCAATGTTCAGAGGCCTTGTTTTTTTTTATTTGAGTTCCTTGCATTACTGTATGATTTGAAATGGATTTTTTTTTGCTTTCTGACTGCCGAGGACAGTTACTGCACTTGTGGAGTTGTCTTATTTTAACAGTACCACATACACGTTAAGTGCAGACATTAGGTTGTAGTATTTTTTACCTCCCCGACCGTAGTCAGGTACCAATTTTTACACATGGGTGAAGTGAGGGGAGTCGTGTAAAGCGCCTTTCCCAAGGGCACGGCGGGTATCGAACTCGGGACTTGTAGGTTCCTAGTTCAACGCTCTACCAGTTACGCAACACACGACGCCACGTTTGAAAGGCTTTTTACATGTGTTGCGACAGGTCATTAAACCTTTATCTGTGGGGTAATTACCTTTGTCTGTTGTTTTAAAAAAACCCTGGTTTCAATTTGCAATATTTTCAAAATATTTCAGTGGACCCGACATGTTCAAAATATATTTTTTCATTGGCAGTTTGAGTTGACATCCCTAAATACCCAGTTTTTGATAACAACGGATATAGGTTACCCATCGAATAAAGGTGAACTAACGATATATGTTGTCAAAGATACTCCATGACTTGTGTACAGAACGGAGACAAACGTACTGAGAAGATCCCCCTCTGTCATCTCTCGCTGCTGCTCGATGACCTGGTAGTTCAGCTCGCTGTAGTAGACGTCCAGAACCACCCAGTTCTGTCTACACATGGCAACATGAAATCAGAGGATATCATTATCATGTTAACGGTTGGAGCATATGATACCAAATTTACTTATTTATTAGGATTCTCCATATTCGATGACGATATATGGAGGGTATGGCGAAACAGGTCTCAATGGACACCTTTTCAAAGCCGCCATACACACATGTTCGCACATGTCACGGCGGGGTTATACCGCCCCTTAGGCAATAGGGGCTGCACGAGCAACCTCCATGGAGGAGCTCTACAGAGCACCTCCATGGAGGTTGCTCGTACAGCCCTCCAGCTCCACGAAACGGGCTCTACGCACTAATGAATGCAAACACTTAGTTCTCGTCACCTTCATGATTTTTTTTTAATCCATGGAGAAGCTTCTCTCGTAGAAGAAAAACAAACGGGGACGGGCTGAACTAGCACCTTCAACAAATGCGAACTATGAATGTAAATATTTGGTTCACGTTATACGGAGATATTGTAAACAACAAGCACAGAGCCGATAGCTGAACAAGCAGCGCTCTGCGCACTATGAATGTAAACACTTGGTCCACGTCACCATCAACAAATCGGCGTTTAGGGCTCTATACAGGGGTACTGTAAACAACAAACACACGGAGCCGATAGCTGATCAAGCAGCTCCACGGGCTATATGAATGTAAACACTTGGTTCACGTCACCATCAACAAATCGGCGTTTAGGGCTCTATACAGGGGTACTGTAAACAACAAATACACGGAGCCGATAGCTGATCAAGCAGCTCCACGGGCTATATGAATGTAAACACTTGGTCCACGTCACCATCAACAAATCGGCGTTTAGGGCTCTATACAGGGGTACTGTAAACAACAAACACATGGAGCCGATAGCTGATCAAGCAGCTCCACGGGCTATATGAATGTAAACACTTGGTCCACGTCACCATCAACAAATCGGTGTTTAGGGCTCTATGCAGGGATACTGTAAAACAAAACACACGGAGCCGATAGCTGATCAAGCAGCTCCACGGGCTATATTCGAATGTAAACACTTGGTTCACGTCACCATCAACAAATCGGTGTTTAGGGCTCCATACAGAGATACTGTAAACAACAAACACACAGAGCCGATAGCTGACCGAGCACCTCTACGCACTGTATAAACAAGGAGGTTACAAATCATGCGGACAAATCAATACCCATTACCTAACGTACCATCGAATTACCCAAGAAAGTGAATATTTTTTTCTTCAAGTGGATTTTTTGGTCACAGAATGGTGAGTTGGGAAAAGTAGTCGGAATTTATCGGTTCGCTCCCTTCACGTGGGGACCCAACCTCTGCTAGGAGAATAGATACTTGTTTGTTTGCCATTGTAAAGAATGAGGAAACTTTGCACCTTCATGCTAATAGCTGTTATTGGTTTACTCAAGGAGGTTTAACCTCCTTGGTTTACTTCAGCCCTGTGACAAGTTTGTAGAGATCTGTTGGTCCACTACGAAAAAAAAAAACACATATGGCTTCATAAAGATATGAATTTAAACCTGTTATGAGGAGATCTCCAAAGCCAGGAGTGCCTGTTTTTATAAGAATATAACGGCTTTCATAAGAGTTTAATCAAGGAGGTTATGTGTACGAATTTATAGTTATTTTAAACGATTCATTACCAAACAACACACGGATTTGAATTCAAAAGAGGTTTGCGAAATGCACACGATATATTTACGATTAGTAGAGCTCGTATGAATTCCGTAATCCTAATCTCAAAGAAAGTTCTTGGTGTCTGAGAAGAAATCAAAACAACCCATTCATTGAATGAAGCGGGTTGTTGGCTCTCACCAGGAAAGCTGAAAGTTCGCACCTCCGTGCTAATCCGAAATCGCCCCAGAGCGCGACCTTACCACGCCAGGACACTGACGCCGGAAGCAGCTGGCTGACTGGCGTATAACTTTCCAAGCAGATGTTGGTGGAGTAAAGTGTGACCAGCCCAAAGGTCACTTTTCCCCGCTGGTCCTACCGGCATATGAGAAGTTGACAATGTTGAAGACTCTACCAACCTGTACATGCTTGCTTGGAGAGTGGGTCATGTAGTCTGGTAGAGCAAAAATGATAAAAGCTCCGTGGGAAGAGTAATGTCAAAGTACAGTTTGCGCAAACTATCTTTGACTACTAGTATTGATTCAATATTAATCTCAAAGGTTTTAATATTGAACACGAGTTTGTAAGCTCCTCACAATTCAGGCAGAAGACACCTTTTGTGCTCACTACACTCCTTCGTCTGAGTTTGGTACTTATTAACCTTATCGGCCATTGTAGGATCTGCTTGGAGATTAAAGAAACACACGAATCTGACTTAATTCATATGAGTTTTACGGAATCCATACGATCCTTAGAGCTCGTATGAATTCCGCAAATATTTCCTGAATACACCCCTGTTAAGACAGACATGGTACATGTTTGCTTCACCTTCAAGAAATCATAGTTCACAAACCACCCCCTTCCCGCCACACTCACAGACACAAACACTACTGTAACAATGATTTTTCCCTTTCATGGCAAATTAAAACAACCCGTTCATAGAATGAAGCAATCGGTGAATTGTTTGTCGCTCTCGCAAAGAAAGCTGGAAATTTACACCCCGTGCTAATACGATATCGGCTTTACCACGTGCACGCCGAAAAAAACAGCTGGCTGACTAGAGAGGTCTACAACTTTCCGAGCAGAGGTTGGTGGAGAAAGGTGTGACCCTTTACTTCAATGTCACTTTCTCCATTGGTCCTACCGGCACATGTGAAGGTCACGATGTTCTCTACGAACCTGTACATGCTGGCTTGATCATAAAGTCCGTTAGAGTGATTAAGTCAAAGTACAAGGTTTTAATATCAAACACTTGGTATGTACAAGCAAGGAGGTGAGAAAACTTCCTTGGTACGAGGTTTGCAACATTGTTGGGTCACATAACAATTATCAAGTACCATTATATAATCTATATCATTATTCTATTTGAGAATTTTGCACGCTAATATATCAGATCTCTCCCATTCAAGCACGTATCTCGCCTGTTTTGGCTACTCCACTTAGAAACCCGCAGTCGCCTTCGTTGCAGTCTTCGAACGGGTCTGTTTTTTATGGGGAGGGGGGGGGGGGTCTTGGTTCGCGATTTTCAACATTACATAAGTTCTCTTGTGCCGGGAAAGGGGGTTTGCCGAGGAAGAGAGTTTCGCCTTCCACAGCAAATTACTAGACTAGTACTTTTCCTGGCACAAGAGAACGTAGCCAACGTTGAAAATCGTAACCCCCCTTCCCCCCACCCCCATAATAACCAGACCTGTTCAAAGACTGCAACTGAGGATACACCCGCAGGGGGGTTATACATATATCATTATCTGTTATTTGTTTATGTTAGGACATAACCTTTGCTTTATCAATTTTTCTACAGTAACTGATAACAAAGGCATAATTAAAGCACTGTACATGTAAGTACAACTGATGAAAAATACATTACATACCTTACATTACCCACTGATCTCTATCCATATAAACATTGCACATGGAAAGCCAATTTCAGATTTACAGTTCAAATGGTTCTAAAGAAAAATGTTATGTTACTGCCAGCTGCTGACCAACCTATCTTTGATGTTCATGATCCTGATTGACACTTGTACATGTATGGAAAGATTATTTGCAACAAATCACTTCATACAGAGGTTTCTAGAAGCTCGTTGTTATCTCTATTCTCATCTTGGAATGTTTTCTTAAAGCACAATGGGCAAGCAGTGTTTAAAAGAAAGGAAACTCAAACACATTTCAGTTGAAAAAAATCATGAAATAAAACACTTTTAAATACAGTATATGCCTTTTTAATCAAACAAACAACAAATAACTGCAAATTTTACACAGTTTGATATCTTTGCTGACAAAAACTTGTACATTAACGCTCAAGGCATGTCGGGACCTCAAAATCATTGAAAACTATCATGATTGTTCGGACTTTTACATACAGACAATGTATGGTCACAATAGGCAGTATTTCTGTAGCAGCGGGACCAAAAAACAGTGTGGCCGTGGTGGCCACTATAGACTATTCTTAATGCTCAAGAGGGGAGATCAATGAGTCATCAGCTTCACCCAAAATAATAAGCACAACTCAACTTTCAAGGCACAACTTCTTAGTATAGAGCCTTTTATCAATACACTCTAAATTTCAAATCATTGCAGTCATTACTTTCAAGGCAACGTCTTTTTGAAAATCAGTAGTGGTGAGAAAAGTGGTGAGAAACACTCACAGGTGAACTGTGACCCGACATATAGGCTGAGTTTCTTATGTTATTCGTAATACAAGTAGTAAGAAGTGGGTGACTGACTTTCGGCTGCGTGTTTTTCCTTCTCTCCTACCAAACGTTACCGTATTTCTACACTTGGTACTTTGACTTTATTCCCATACCGGACTACATGTATATGACCTTCTCTCCAAGCAGAGGTTGGTGGGAAAATCGCGACCTTTTCCTTTCATAATTTTCGACCTTCAAAAAAAATATGAATCAAAGGAAATGGTCACGATTTTTCCCACGGACCTCTGCTTGGAGACTACGTCATAGGCCAGTTAGCCAGCCGCTTCTGGCGTCAGTGTCCTGGCGTGGTAAGGGCGCGCTTTGAGACGACTTTGGATTAGCACGGAGGTGCGAACTTTCAGCTTTCCTTGCGAGAGCCGACATACGAACAATGCATCGCTTGCTTCATTCAATAAACGGGTTGTTTTGATTCTTAAAAGTATTACCATCTCGATTGTTCTTTTAACCTTTGTATCCAACCATACAAAAATTAACAATTATTACTAGTGTTTGTGTGCATTGCGCGCGCGCGCGCGTGTCTGTTGCCCACTTTGCAAAAACAACAACTTGTGGTTGCATAAAAGAAATATTTAGACCTGTTGCAAACCTCGTACCAAGGAAGTTTTACTACTCTCCAAGCAGAGGTCGAATCGCGCAGATATAGTAGTAGTCGAAAAAAAATACACTCACGCTCTTCCTACGAAGAGCGCGAGTGTATTGAAGTACGTCGGCCCAGCTCTAGTCATCTGCGCGTTGGCTTATCAGATATCGCTAATCGGTCATTTGAGATAACACCTCGCCCACAATCTGGTGTAAAGGGATGGGCCGAAGTAAGGAAATACATAGGAAAACGGGGACCGAAGTGAGTAAATACTTTGGGAGACATCAAACAGGCTAGGGGCATTTGTTATCGTACAAAAAAGATATCCACTCGTTGTTCTGTGAATGCTTGTCATTTGCGATAATCCGCTATCAGCTATCGTCTCTGTGTGTTTGTTGTTTACAATATCTTTGTATAGAGCCCTAAACACCGATTTGTTGATGGTGACGTGAACCAAGTGTTTACATTCATATAGCCCGTGGAGCTGCTTGATCAGCTATCGGCTCCGTGTGTTTTGTTTTACAGTATCCCTGCATAGAGCCTTAAACACCGATTTGTTGATGGTGACGTGAACCAAGTGTTTACATTCATATAGCCCGTGGAGCTGCTTGATCAGCTATCGACTCCGTGTGTTTGTTGTTTACAGTATCCCTGTATAGAGCCCTAAACACCGATTTGTTGATGGTGACGTGGACCACGTGTTTACATTCATATAGCCCGTGGAGCTGCTTGATCAGCTATCGGCTCCGTGTGTTTGTTGTTAACAGTATCCCTGTATAGAGCCCTAAACGCCGATTTGTTGATGGGGACGTGAACCAAGTGTTTACATTCATAGAGCCCGTGGAGCTGCTTGATCAGCTATCGGCTCCGTGTGTTTGTTGTTTACAGTACCCCTGTATAGAGCCCTAAACGCCGATTTGTTGATGTTGACGTGAACCAAGTGTTTACATTCATATAGCCCGTGGAGCTGCTTGATCAGCTATCGGCTCCGTGTGTTTGTTGTTTACAGTATCCCTGTATAGAGCCCTAAACGCCGATTTGTTGATGGTGACGTGGACCAAGTGGTTACATTCATATAGCCCGTGGAGCTGCTTGATCAGCTATCGGCTCCGTGTGTTTTGTTTTACAGTATCCCTGTATAGAGCCCTAAACGCCAATTTGTTGATGGGGACGTGAACCAAGTGTTTACATTCATAGAGCCCGTGGAGCTGCTTGATCAGCTATCGGCTCCGTGTGTTTGTTGTTTACAGTACCCCTGTATAGAGCCCTAAACGCCGATTTGTTGATGGGGATGTGAACCAAGTGTTTACATTCATATAGCCCATGGAGCTGCTTGATCAGCTATCGGCTCCGTGTGTTTGTTGTTTACAGTATCCCTGTATAGAGCCCTAAACGCCGATTTGTTGATGGTGACGTGGACCAAGTGGTTACATTCATATAGCCCGTGGAGCTGCTTGATCAGCTATCGGCTCCGTGTGTTTTGTTTTACAGTATCCCTGTATAGAGCCCTAAACGCCGATTTGTTGATGGGGACGTGAACCAAGTGTTTACATTCATATAGCCCGTGGAGCTGCTTGATCAGCTATCGGCTCCGTGTGTTTGTTGTTTACAGTACCCCTGTATAGAGCCCTAAACGCCGATTTGTTGATGGGGATGTGAACCAAGTGTTTACATTCATATAGCCCATGGAGCTGCTTGATCAGCTATCGGCTCCGTGTGTTTGTTGTTTACAGTACCCCTGTATAGAGCCCTAAACGCCGATTTGTTGATGGTGACGTGGACCAAGTGTTTACATTCATATAGCCCGTGGAGCTGCTTGATCAGCTATCGGCTCCGTGTGTTTTGTTTTACAGTATCCCTGTATAAACCCCTAAACGCCGATTTGTTGATGTTGACGTGAACCAAGTGTTTACATTCATATAGCCCGTGGAGCTGCTTGATCAGCTATCGGCTCCGTGTGTTTTGTTTTACAGTATCCCTGTATAGAGCCCTAAACACCGATTTGTTGATGGTGACGTGAACCAAGTGTTTACATTCATATAGCCCGTGGAGCTGCTTGATCAGCTATCGACTCCGTGTGTTTGTTGTTTACAGTACCCCTGTATAGAGCCCTAAACGCCGATTTGTTGATGGTGACGTGGACCAAGTGTTTACATTCATATAGCCCGTGGAGCTGCTTGATCAGCTATCGGCTCCGTGTGTTTTGTTTTTACAGTATCCCTGTATAGAGCCCTAAACGCCGATTTGTTGATGGGGACGTGAACCAAGTGTTTACATTCATATAGCCCGTGGAGCTGCTTGATCAGCTATCGGCTCCGTGTGTTTTGTTTTACAGTATCCCTGTATAGAGCCCTAAACACCGATTTGTTGATGGTGACGTGAACCAAGTGTTTACATTCATATAGCCCGTGGAGCTGCTTGATCAGCTATCGGCTCCGTGTGTTTGTTGTTTACAGTATCCCTGTATAGAGCCCTAAACGCCGATTTGTTGATGGGGACGTGAACCAAGTGTTTACATTCATATAGCCCGTGGAGCTGCTCGATCAGCTATCGGCTCTGTGCGTTTGTTGTTTACAGTATCTCTGTATGGAGTCCTAAGACCGATATGTTTTGGGTTTCGTGAACCAAGTGTTTACATTCATAACCCGTAGAGCGCTACTCAAATAGCCCTCTGTTACCGTATAGAGCGCTAAGACCAATTTGTTTTGGGTAACGTGATCCAAATGTTTACATTCATAGCCCGTGTAGCATGTTTTGCGTACAGCTGCTAGTTCAGTCCGGTTGTTTGTCCTCTACGAGAGAAGCTCCTCCATGTAGTACTAAAAATTCCATGAAGGTGACGAGAACCAAGTGTTTGCATTCATAGCGCATAGAGCTCGCTCGGTGGAGCTGGAGGTCTGCACGAGCAACCTCCATGGAGGTCAGCTCTGTGGAGCTCCTCCATGGAGGTTGCTCGTGCAACCCCTTCTCCCCTTAGGCCTACGTCACATTACCCAGGGGGTCCGCGCGGTTTCTAACCGATGTAGGCCCCGGCCGGGCTCTGAAGCCGGGTAGACATCGGCTCACATAGTCACAAACCATTTTTTCTTCACGCGTCCCGTTAGAGGTCCCGGTGGGCTCCGGTGGACATTCCGGCGGTTTTCGTGCAATAGTCGTATGCTTTAACCCTTGTTTAACCCTTGCCCCTGTTTAGAAATGTGACGTTAGCGGCTTAGCCCAACTGGCATTGACAGACGCACATCAGTGGGTGTCCCTCATTGACAGACGGTGCACAGTTTTGCCTTCACTGTTCTATCAATGATGAGCGGTTCTCTATTGTCTGTTTAGAGGTAGAACTTACGACATGTAGTACGTGGCGCTCTGCTCGTCCCAGTAGTCCCACAGGTCCAGGTAGGTGAGCCAGTAACGGGCGGTGTTCTTGTTGGGCCAGCCGGCGTACGACACGCTGGTCTGGAAATGTGAGATGTCGCACGGGGTGGGACAGTCACAGGTGTAGTTCCCTGCTGTTACTGCGTCTGTGAAAATATCGTAAGGCATAAGCACTTTGATACGCCCAAAAGTAGTTACTCAAGCAACTGGATATGATTGATCATGATTTTGGAAACGGTCAAACGTTTCTACTCATCCAGTAGTTTTTGTTACTGGAAAGTAGTTGAAACGTCTGACGTCGATCAGTTACGAAAACTAGACTTCATTACCTTTGCCAGAATGGCATAAGGTTACACTTTCGGTCCGGTTGTGTTCCCCCTGTTTGTGAATAGCATAACTCGAGAAGACTGCGACGGATGCAGCTGATATTTGGTGGGTGGGTAGGGGTTTGGAGAACGAAGGGGGAGTTCGATAATGGGCCCCCTAGCGGCTTGCTAAGGTACTGCAACGGACCCTCCATGCTTGATATCTCGCGTTCTGGACATGCTGCGGTCGTGATTTTTGAGCGGTAGGGACCCCTTAAAGCAGAGAGTGATTTCTGCGAGTTTGGCCCCCCTAGCGGTTTTCTTGGAAGTGCAGGCGCCGGTTTACTTGAAAACTTTTGTCCGTTAACAGCATAACTCGAGAAGACTTCGACGGACGCTGATGATATTTGGTGGGTGGGTTGGGGTCTGGAAAACGGAGGGGGAGTTCGATGATGGGCCCCCTAGCGGCTTCCCTTGGTACTGCAGCGCAACTTCCGGGTGTGTTTTCTCATCTTCTAAACATGGTATGGTCACGAATTTTGTATGTTAGATAGCTCTTGTGCTCAGGAGTTAGTGACATAAATTTGGGCCCCCAGCAGCTAGTTTAGGGATAGCCGGGGCATTCTTGTCAAAAATTTCTGAAGCATTACAACCCCCCCCCCAGCCTGGTTTGGTTGATTCCACCAGTGCAGCTGTACCTGACAGTTGACGGTTCCCGAGGCCCAGGGGTCAGACTCCCTGACCCCACATGTCAGTTTCCAGACTGGCGGACCATACCAACCAGTTAGCAAAATAGGTAGGATTTGTTGGTTAAAGGACTTTTCCATATCTCCAGAAGGGAACAACGGATTTTTACCTTTGCCAGAATGGCTAAAGTTATGTTTTGGGCGTGTTTGTGTGTGTGTGTGTGTGTGTGTGTGTGTGAACAGCATAACTCAAGAAGACTTGGATGGATCCTGATGATATTTGGTAGGTGGGTAGGGGTCGGAAAAACGAAGGTCAAGTTCGATAAAGGGCCCCATAGCGGCTTGCTACGGTACTGCAGCGGAAACTCATCTCGTGTTCTGGACATGCTGTGGTCATGATTTTTGAGTGGTAAATAGCCCTCGGAGCAGAGAGTAAGTGCTGTGAGTTTGGGCCCCCTAGCAACTTTTTTTTGGAACTGCAGGCGCCGGTTTCTTTTCAAACTTTGGACGAGAATAACTCTACAACGTGTTGACGAATCTTCATGATGTTCGGTATGTAGATAGAATGAGTGTTGACTTACATAATGGAATACTAATTATGCAAATCAACAGCTAATTTGCATAATTAATGAGGAAAGTTTATGAATCCACTGCATTCCATGATAGGACTTTGAAACTTGTCACATATGTAGCTGGGAAGGAAGGATATGTCAATAGATATCAATTATGCAAATGATGATCTCATTTGCATAATTAATGAGAAAATATGAAGATGTTGACGGATCATCATGTTTTTTGGTTTGTAGGTAGCATAAGTGAAGACATACATAATGAGATACCAATTATGCAAAGCAACAACTAATTTGCATAATTAATGAGGACATTTTATACATCCACTACATTCCATGATAGGACTTTTAAACTTGTCACATATGTAGCTGAGAAAGAGAGAAATGTCAATACATATTTATCATGCAAATGATGACCTCATTTGCATAATTAATGAGAAAATATGAACGTGTTGACTGATAGTCGTGATTTTTGGCATGTAAATAGCCTAAGTGAAGACTTATATAATGTGATACTTATTATGCAAATTAACAGCTAATTTGCATAACTGATTAGGAAAAGTTCAAAAATCCACAGCATTCCATTATAGTACTTTCAAAGTTGTCACATATGTAACTGAGAAAGAAGGAAGAGAGTAAGAGGTGTATTTAAAGACTTGAAAAGAGAATAACTCAAGAATGGATCAAAGGATCATCATGATTTTTGGTATGCTGATATCAATTAATTGTAACTTGTGATCTAATTTGCATAATCAATGCCGAAATTTTATAAACCAACTCCAAGCATATAATCTTGAAATGAAATGAAATGAGTAACGCATTTGTCTACAGACATCATTCTACATAACAAACCTGGTTTATTTGGCAAAGGTATGTTTTGGCATGTAAACGTCCAACTGAAGAGGTGAAGACTTACTTATAGTATCCAGTGCGCAGTTTGCTATCGCTTCCGGCTCACAGTAGTCATTGCCACCTGAAATAGTTTTACAAATAAGAATTATCAATTTCATATCTTATTACACAATTAGACATGAAGACACGCAGAAGACGTGACATATTTGCTATTTTCTTTAAAAAATGTATCTTCTGCCATTGCCATCACTCAGACTCATCCTCTTCATTCCGATCATCCTATTGATTGACATAACCTCTGTGAACATGAAAGCGTCAGAAATTCCATGTTTGGACGCCGTCTAAGATCGTCTAAGAGCGTCTGAGACTGTCCCACACCGTCTGGACCCGTCACATGCCGTCAGAAACGGCTTAACCCGCAATCCTATTCTTCTAATGACAATGTGTCCTACCATGTTATATATAGAACAAAACTCAATGCTAGTTCTTATCAAAGAAAAGAATTCTCCCTCTGATAATGAAGACACGGGTAAAGGATCAGTGAATTACTTACCAGGGAGGTAAAACAGTCGGCACCCACACTGTTCGTACACGTGGTTGGTCCCACACTCCAACAGACAGCCGGTCAGAGTGTAGTCATCATAGTACTGCAGCTCCTTGTCCTGGCACTCTCCCCATGGCGGAATCTCATTCTTGTACTACATATACAGCAGTGAAAAATGGTATCAGAACACGTCAAGTTCATTAAATCCAACCACTAGTGTCATAGATCCTCAGTAGGGATTTGTCACATACGCCGTGCGATCGTCGCACGATTTTGAGGACCGAAGACAGCATTTTGTGTTGCAGGACAGTTGAACTTTGCAGGATACTCACATGGCTGTTCCCAAAATGCCATAAGTAAGCCATCGTTACGTTCAGTGACTTGTGTAACTTAGTTAAAGGTGTACATAACCAAGCATACATATGTAGATATGGAAGTTATTTCACATACTCAGAATATTTTGGTTATAGTTTAGTGTGTTAGAGGACCATTTTATAAAGATCGAGTTAGCTATGTCTTTTATATTTGTTATGATGGCATGGCTTTTTCCATCCATTGTCAGCTTTCTCCGTTCATGTGACAACGTTATTTATAATAAGGAATCATACCAAGTGATGGGGTTAGGACAGTCATAAACAAGAAAAAAACTAGCGCTAACACCATACCTCGACTTTTGATATCCCGATGAAGGCGTGGCTGCCCGGCCCCACAGCGATGCCCTGGGTGTCCATCTTCGGCGGTTCCTTCTGGTCGTGAATGAGAACCTTCATCCCCACATCGTCACTGCCTCCTTGTTCAGGGTCCTCTGTGTAAAATTCCTGTCAAAACAGATATAAGAGATCAATACATTGTCCAAGAAAAGCTTTATCAGGTTTACCAGTCAATGGGTGAGCCTGTTGAAATTTCATAAAACCCAAAATTGTTCTTGTTCTTCAACGTTTCGGCAGATCTTCTGCTACCGTCTTCTGGGCTGTTCATACGTGCGTATAAATGTCAAGTCCGAATGAGGTCCGTGTGTGGTTCTTAGACTCTACCAGGATTCACATGCAACAATGGTAGAAATTGAACAAATGTAGGTAGACACATAACATAGCTGTCCGAGAAGTTTGATTTGCGGCCAGCTAACTCCGCTGGTATGTTATCTGGCAACATTTGTCCAATTTCATTTTTCCGCCGACATGTGGAGCCTGGTAGAGGCTCATAAGATTCCCATACGGACCTCATATACATATATACGCACGCGTGAACCTCCTTATAATGGCTGAGTGGTGAAAAATCATGATCACACACACACAGTCAATTAGACAAATGTAAAAGGACGTCGGTCCTTACGCTCTGAATGTTGAAGACGAGCTTTAGTCCATTGCCTGCCCCTGGTAGCCTCTGTCTGCGCGGGTTCTCAGGGTCTACCACGGCGTTGAAGGTGTAGCAATTCCCGTAGGTTGTAAAGACGTGTTTGAAATCCTACGCATTAAAACATTGCAGTTTTTTTAGCCTTTTCCACATTGTCTGTAGCTTTGGTACCATCCGGGTAGTACTAATAGTTCACTCCTATGTTCGCTTCTGCTAATAGCAGAGAAGCGCCAGACTCTGTATATAGTGTATAACAAAAGTCGGAGCGAGAAGCGACTCTATACAGTGTATGATAAACGTCAAAACGAACTGCTATCCGGATGGTACCCAGCCTTAAAGCTTGTCTGTGCATTTGTGAGCTAGGAGGTAGTTTGGGTTGGAGACATCGAAAGAAGGCTAGGGGACTTTCACCCAACAAGGCCGAATCTCAGGTCACGTATAACGTATATAAGGTTTCACAGCAACTGACAATAACTTGCGAATTGGATTTGCTAGCTGTGCACGGTAGTTAGGCCTTTGTGCGCATTGAACACTAAAGATCAGCAATCTCTATCCCTGCGCTACTGTGAGTAGTATCAAAAACGTACCGCTACGGTGCACTCTTCTCCCTTGAACGTACAGACGTAGAAGTTCCAATCCTTCACCAGTTGCCACCCGGCCTCAAGTGTAGTATTCACCGGGTCCAAATCGGTCCTGGGAAAACACTTCATTGGTGAGGTGCTCTTGAATTTGATATTTGAAATGTAACTGTGTACGGTCTATGTGTCTTTTTTAATTGATGGTAAATATTTAGACTATAGAATTCAAATTGAGATTTACCTGACGACGGACACAAGATTGCCCTGGTCGTCTATGTACACCCCTACGGGCGGCGGCAGGTAGTATCCGTACAGCAGGGCGGACAGGTACGCCTGCGTGTCAGCCTGGAGACGGTTCTCCTCAAACCTGCGGGGGGGGGGGATATGTTCAGAGACGTAGCTGTTCGCTCACTCACTCACTCACTCACTCACTCACTCACTCACACTCACACACTCACTCACTCACTCACTCACTCACTCACTCACTCACTCACTCACTCACTCACTTACTAGCCCACTCACGCACTCAGCTCATCAACTAACCCACTCAACCACCCATTCACTAAGTCTATCTCTCTCCTTCACACACGCGCGCACACACACCACACACAAACACACACAAACAACACAAACACACACACACGCACACACGCACACACAAACAGCAAACACCCGTCACACCGTGACAAACACACAAATACACACACACACAAACCTGAAACACTATTTATACCAACGTCACACAAAAGATAAACTCCTTGCAAATTCCCAGAAATTACATTGCTATTGAACGACGCTTTGTCGACAGGGTGAGAATTCTAAGTACCTGTTGAAGTTGCAGACAGTGACAGCAGGGAAGGTCAGCTCGTTCTCAAACTCCAGTTTGATGTTGGTCACCGTGTTGTACTGGAGGTAGCGAATGATGCTGAAAAAGGAGTGAGAATTTAAAAGTAAAAAAAAAGTTCCCCAATAAGGCCAACAAACGGCACATTTCCAAACCGGGGCCCGACCGGGCTGTTTGTGGAATCGAAAAAAAGAAAAAAGAAATACATATGTAAACTAAAAGATATGCAAAAATAGTGCCCAAAACTAATTTCTTTGCGTCTTGTGTAGTTTGGTGTCTTTTATATTCATATTTTTTTGGTTCCCGAAAGCTGTCCGACTGGGCCCCCGTTTGAAAATGTCGCATAGTGCTTACCAATCATTTATATGTACCTCATCAGCTGAACAGAGGGTGGAACTACAAAGGATCTAGTAGTAGGTTCCAATTCCACACTATCATATCATTATGACATTTTCCGAACTTTGGAAAAGATTATAGAATCTTGATATCACTAGATCTATTTCTAAACCGTCCAATATGTATTTTAGCGTGCAGCTTTTCAAATGTGCCACAGGATTATATCTAATATTCAGACAGGGCAGTTGGGCATTTTGAGTTACTACGAGGGGCATTCAATAAGTAATGTCCCTGACCCATTTCCCATAGCAGGAGATTAATGAAACTTGGCACAGTTATTAGTCTTTCTCTTCATAGGAACCACCCAGAGTTTTGCATTTCTCCCATCATTTGATGTAGCTCTGGACACCGTTCTTGTAGGACATCCCAGGTTGGTCCTCCGACAGATGCCTCATCAATGGCAGAAGAGGGACGACCAGGTCTGGGAGCTGTTTCCACAGACTTCCGGCCTTGTTTGAATTCAGGATGCCAGCGTTTTACAAGGTCATATGATGGGGCATCATCACCATAAGTTTTTTTTTTCATTTCATCAAAAGTCCCCTTTAGTGTGCGTCCTTTCAAATACAAAAACCGGATCACTGCGCGACACTCAACTTGCTCCATTTCACACCTGGTCCATTTCACACCTGAATCAGTTCAAACACCAGTAAATCAGTAACCACAATTAGTTCAGAGCTGTTTTTTGCAACATAACCCATAGAGATATGAATCATTACACATGCAAAATTTCATCTAGATCAGACAACTGGAAGTGGGTCAGGGACATTACTTATTGAATGCCCCTCGTATGTTTACTAGCGTGGCTATTGTACATAGTTGCACAGTTCAGTTCATTTTGTGCACTTTTCCCCAGTCGTTTATATATATTTTGCGCACGAACACATGCCACACTTGCTGCACCTCGTCTCCCGGGACGCGATGTGCCATGACGCACTTTATCCAGCTGTTTTATGTAGAAGTACTAGTAGAAATCAGGTATTATACGTACGTCTCTGTAATCTGCCAAGCCGCCACTCCAAAACAGGCCAGAAAGATGGTCAGCCAGATTAGTTTCAAAGTACACTTTTCGCTGCCGGACACCTTCCCTATCCCGTGGAGAGTCGTGTTGTCCGCAAAGTCCTTCTCCGGTGATGTGTCCTCATCGTCAGCCATGACAAAACTCTAAAAATTCTAACTTTAACCCAGAAAAATCCTCTAAGGATCAGTTAAATGATGTCCTTGAATATTTCTGGTAGATCAGAGCGAGATGTTCTGAGGTAAGGCCCAACCTAGTAGGGACGTACTAGGGTATAGACCACGTAGCTATAACAGCGCAGTTAAGACCTGGCAACGGGCATTTAACAAAAGTGACAATCTGACCGTATAGAAAATATTTTCAGTACGGAAAGTTTGAACTGAAAGGATGCAGTTCCATGTCAGTTCTGTTGATATGGTGTTTCTATCGTTTTATTTGTAACTAGAATGCGTGTCTTGAAAAAAGCAGAAATTGGTGCGTTTTTCGTCACCCTAGACTAAACTGTAACAGCATGACAGCACTACATTGGTCTGCTTTGTCATTTGAGACGCTTTGACCTGAAATTGTCTTTTTGCTGTTATCCAAGGAAAACCCAACATCCACCATAGCAACGTCAACATTACGCTTACCTTACATCCTTTACAAAAGGTGGACGGACTGTTTTGGTGCAGTGTTTCTATACTGGGTGCGTGTTTTTGAACTGTTTACAAGAGATTTCCCACATGAACTGTCCATCTTGCAGAACGTCTTTCAAAATAGCGGATAATGGTAAAAACAATGATAATTTCGTTCTCCCTTTGATTTCATAGCAGCATGGTAGTCTAGGAGGAAATGTATTTACCTAGACACTACGCATCAGTTATGTTACCAGTTGACCGTCTTTTGTCAATCAGTTTTGCCCATTTACGACGCAACTAGTGCATTACGTCATGCTGGTAGTGTTGACGTTTTGCGGTGAAACTGATTGGTTCAATAGTACTGTATTCCATTCAAATTAACCTACATGTAATTCAGACGGGGTTAGGGGTGTGTGTTATTTTGGGCTTTTGAGGCCTGTACCAACTTCAACTGTTACTGTTTAAAGTATTTGATCATTTCTCTTCTGATAAAACCATATACCACCAACTATTTCAGTCTTTGATAGACATAAAAATCTTCATAAATATCTTATGTGTGAAATGTAAAAGCTTAATTGGTAAAGCTTTAATCTTATTGGCAGACTTCGCTGTTAAAATGCATGGTTTATAAATGATACTGGTAGGCCAAAGGTTGTGGCTATAAACAAATTATCAATAGATTATCCAACGATTTTCTAAAATTTCTCCGACATCTAACTCCGGGATCGTTTATATGTAAAAAGAAATGGTCTGATGTAGTTAAGATAACAATTATCACTTCAGCTTCATCCAATATGTTTTCTATTAAGTGAGGGACACTGACACTGAGAGCCTGATCGAGGATAATTGTCGTTGCACCAGATCCTTGGTACTACTACAGCAACTACCGTTCATGTCGTGCTTTTAGTTTAAAAACTACTGCCAATCACTGTCAACAAATCGCGAAATTATCTACCAAAATAAGACGCTTGAACGCGTTTTACTAGTAGAAGGCACATGCGAAAACGTTGTTGTGAATGCGAAGCTCTCCCAAGGCAATTTGACCAATGATATTAGGTGTACTGTATTGCGTGCAGTACGTCCGTTACAGTTGCAGTCTTCTGAGCCAACTTTGTTTGGAGGACTCGAGGCGGTCTGCAAATGGCGTTAAATGGGCAGAATGTTTACACATGCATATGGTCTTGTGGAATCTTCACACAGTATGGCAGTACGTATACACTAATGCACAGTACTGCATAGAATTTTTATGTTTTTTTACTACAAAATGTTAACTTTTGGCAACGTCATCAAGACAGGACGGTAAAAAGGAGGTTCTAAAGAAATCAAACAAGAGATCTAGAATGCAATCGCAGAAGGAGAGATGGACAATAAAATAATGCAGTTTATATCAATAATCAAATGATGGGGGGGTTCTCTCAAATGATAACAACATAAAGAATATCAACTCTGAATATGTGAAGTAATCTCCAAACACAAACAATATTCAAACACAACATCAAAATTCAACTCAAATTCATAGATTCATATAAGGTACGAACCCATGTCTAAACTCTGAATATGTAAAGTAATCTCCAAACACAAACAATAATCAAACTCAACATCAAAATTCAACTCAAATTCACAGATACATGTAAGTTACGAACCCATTTCTAAACTCAGAACAAAAGTAATGTACTCTCCAAACACAAACAATAGTCCAACTCATGTAATTATTCGCGAATTGTTAGGAGTCCAACACGGGGGAAATATAACACCCACAATCATTAGTAATATGAACTGTTAGATAGATATTTCTATGAAGGGAGGTTGAAGTGAACAGCAGAAATATGTTTCTGCCTCTGAGGCGTCGCCAAAAATTTCTCCATCCACCTGGAGTTCACAGTACAGGGTCACGGTGTGGTTGTTTTCATACAAACGAATCCCCGTAATGACGTAATGACGTAATTTCCGTAATGACGCCTGCAAAATGGCGAAATGTTGAGTTTCTGAGGGCCTTTGACATATTACCCAGAGTTCCTTTTACCCGCTCGTGCGTGGTAACTAGTGTGAAAAGGCTTATACCCATTTGACCTTTTTCTTCCCAGCATTTATCATTTATCAAACATAATAAAGGCCCATCAATGGCTTCTCTAGCTATTACCACATACGTCTACAGTCATTCCACCGACTGAAAACATAACCATCTTGGTAATTGAAAAAAAGCCACACTGCTTTTGAGAAGTCTATGTGTAACCAATTTATCGAGTGTGGCGCAACTGGTAGAGCGTTCGGCTCAGAATCTAGAGGTCCCGAGTTTGATACCCGCCGTGCCCCCAACGTTGTGCCCTTGGGAGAGACACTTTACACGACCTTCCTCACCTCACCCAGTTGTAAAAATGGGTACCTGACTTCGGTCGGGGAGGTAAAAGAAAAGACTTCTGTCTGTACTAGTTATGTATGTGGTACTGTTAATATAAGTTACTACTAGGAACTTGAGTGCAGTGCCACATTTTCCTCGTCTGTCCAAAAGCAAATAAAAACTACTGCATCAATCATCATTACATGTGTATACTATAGGTATAAAATTGTACAGGTATATAGAGGCCCTTACCTTATCCTTCCTGTACTTTTTCCTGCAGCAGGATGTGAACCGTTTGATCAGGTACTCCAGGAACTCAAACAGGGTGATGACACTGGCTCCGATAAACAATCCTAGCTGGCCCCCGATGTTACCTGTTGGACGAGAGGCAAGGAAAACCAACGTTATGCTGACAAAATTGTATATACTACTATTACAGTAGTATATACAATTTTGTGAGGCCATAATATACAGGTTTTCTATAAATGGTGCTATAAATTGTGAGCCTGCAGTTGAATCGCGGTGGTTACAAGTACCTTTCTCAACGGCGGCCATGATAGATCGACTAAAGGTGGGGTCACACGGGAGGGTCTTTTTAGCGAATGCCCACAAACGCCCACTCTAGAGAAGTCCGCGCTGCACGAATCTCATTTTTTTTGCTTGGAATATGTCCACGTTGTGCTCCCATGTATTAATCCTGAGTTTCAAGTCAATCCATTGACCCGAAGTGACATAAATCAAAGTTTTCGATTCTCGATGGTCTTTTTAGCGAACGCCCAGCAAAATGTCTTTTTAGCGAATGCCCACTATATCCACAAAAATATCGGCCGTCGCGCAACGACACCTAAACCTACCGCCACAAACATGTTCAAGATGGTGTCCCATTGATGTGTACGGAGTTTCCGTGCTTTACAAGCATTTTAAGTCCCTGTTTTTGGTCAAAATGTACGGCGACGATACTACCATACATTAACTATAGCAATTCAAAATGGCGGGCACTAGTCATGTGACCTCCTTGCGGGACTGTTCTATAAGTATCGTGGGAGGGACTGTTGTGGCATAGCTAATCATACAACCATTTTAGAGTGAATTCTGAACAAGATTTTCATTTCATAGTGCTATCATCTGACTGATATTTACATTGTGGTCCTTTTTTCTGTGCTATTATTACCCAGGTTTGAGGAACTTAGTGCAAATATGGATATTGATTCACCTCAGTGCCCAATTAATGTACAAAAGGCTCAGGCACATTAGTGTTATAAACCTGACTAGGGGCAGGTAACCAATACTAGAAAAACATAGCTATTTATTATTAACAATACTATTTACATTATAATAATAACTCTTCACCAAACTGGACTTATCTTATCTTTATTTATCACAGAAACATTGTTACAATGAGGATTTGATTAGATGAGTATCTGTTACAGTGTGTACAAACTTATTTCAAATACAAAAATGTATTTCATTTCACTTCCTAAATATTTTTAAAGTATTGGAAGAAGTTGACACATAAACAATATTAATTGCATTATTTGTGTGCAGAAAAATGTGACCACATGCTATTAATAGCCTAATAAAATGTTGGAACATGGCACGAGCGGGCTCCTCTTCTGAGTACAGAAAAGAAATGTTTTATAACATTTACTAGTAGTTATTACGTAGAAAATTTCAACTGTAAAATGTACCTTTATTAACATTTACAAACAAATTGTTTTTTCTCTTCTTAATAAATGACAACAATACAGGTAAGTAAGGTGTGTTTCCTTTTATAACAGGCCAGGTAAGACGCCGTACAGGTAAGTAACGTGTATTTCCTTTGATTACAGACCAGGTAAGACACCGTACAGGTGAGTAAGGTGTGTTTCCTTGACTACAAACTAGGTAAGACACCGTACAGGTAAGTAACGTGTATTTCCTTTCATTACAGACTAGGTAAGACACCGTACAGGTAAGTAACGTGTATTTCCTTTCAGTACAGACCAGGTAAGACACCGTACAGGTGAGTAAGGTGTGTTTCCTTGACTACAAACTAGGTAAGACACCGTACAGGTAAGTAACGTGTATTTCCTTTCATTACAGACTAGGTAAGACACCGTACAGGTAAGTAACGTGTATTTCCTTTCAGTACAGACCAGGTAAGACACCGTACAGGTGAGTAAGGTGTGTTTCCTTGACTACAGACTAGGTAAGACACCGTACAGGTGAGTAACGTGTATTTCCTTTGATTACAGACCAGGTAAGACACCATACAGGTGAGTAACGTGTATTTCCTTTGATAACAGGCCATGTAAGACACCATACAGGTAGGGTGTGTTTCTTTTTATAACAGACCAGGCATGACACCGTACATGTAAGTAACGTGTGTTTCCTTTGATTACAGACCAGGTAAGACACCATACAGGTGAGTAACGTGTATTTCCTTTCATTACAGACCAGGTAAGACACCGCACAGGTGAGTAAGGTGTGTTTCCTTTGTCTATAGACCAGATAGGGTATTACACAGGTGAGTAAGGCGTCTTTCCTTTGCCTATATACCATATAGGCCATTATACAGGTGAGTAAGGCGTCTTTCCTTTGCCTGTAGACCAGATAGGGTATTATGCAGGTGAGTAAAGCAACTTTCCTTTGCCTATAGACCAGATAGGGTATTATACAGGTAAGTTAGGTGTCTTTCCTTCGCCTATATACCAGATGGGGCATTATACAGGTAGGTAAGGTGTCTTTTACCTTGCCTATATACCAGATAGGCCATTATACAGGTGGGTAAGGTGTCTTTCCTTTGCCTATAGACCAGATAGGCCATTATACAGGTAAGTAAGATGTCTTTCCTTTGCCTATAGACCAGATAGGGTATTATACAGGTGAGTAAAGCAACTTTCCTTTGCCTATATACTACCATATAGACCATTATACAGGTGAGTAAGGCGTCTTTCCTTTGCCTATAGACCAAATAGGTATTATACAGGTGAGTAAAGCAACTTACTTACCTGTATAATGCCCTATCTGGTCTATAGGCAAAGGAAAGACACCTTACTCACATGTGCGGTGTCTTACCTGGTCTGTAATCAAAGGAAATACACGTTACTCACCTGTACGGTGTCTTACCTGGTCTGTAATGAAAGGAAATACACGTTACTCACCTGTACGGTGTCTTACCTGGTCTGTAAACAAAGGAAATACACGTTACTCACCTGTACGGTGTCTTACCTGGTCTGTAAGCAAAGGAAATACACGTTACTCACCTGTACGGTGTCTTACCTGGTCTGTAATGAAAGGAAGTACACGTTACTCACCTGTACGGTGTCTTACCTAGTCTGTAGTCAAGGAAACACACCTTACTCACCTGTACGGTGTCTTACCTGGTCTGTAATGAAAGGAAGTACTCGTTACTCACCTGTGCGGTGTCTTACCTAGTCTGTAGTCAAGGAAACACACCTTACTCACCTGTACGGTGTCTTACCTGGTCTGTAATCAAAGAAAATGCACGTTACTCACCTGTAAGGTGTCTTACCTAGTCTGTAGTCAAGGAAACACACCTTACTCACCTGTACGGTGTCTTACCTGGTCTGCTATAAAAGGAAACACACCTTACTTACCTGTACGGCGTCTTAACTGGCCTTTTATAAAAGGAAACACACCTTACTTACCTGTATTGTTGTCATTTATTAAGAAGAGAAAAAACAATTCGTTTGTAAATGTTAATAAAGGTACATTTTACAATTGAAATTTTCTACGTCATAACTAAATGTTATAAAACATTTCCTTTCTGTACTCAGAAGAGGAGCCCGCTCGTGCCATGTTCCAACATTTTATTAGGCCATTGATAGCATGTGGTCACATTTTACTGCACACAAATAATGCAATTAATATTGTTTATGTGTCAACTTCTTCCAATACTTTAAAAATATCTAGGAAGTGAAATGAAAGACATTTTTGTATTTGAAATAAGTTTGTACACACTGTAACAGATTCTCATCTAATCAAATCCTCATTGTAACAATGTTTCTGTGATAAATAAAGATAAGAAAAGTCCAGTTTGGTGAAGAGTTATTATTATAATGTAAATAGTATTGTTGATAATAAATAGCTATGTTTTTCTAGTATTGGTTACCTGCCCCTAGTCAGGTTTATAACACTAATGTGCCTGAGCCTTTTGTACATTAATTGGGCACTGGGGTGAATCAATATCCATATTTGCACTAAGTTCCTCAAACCTGGGTAATAATAGCACAGAAAAAAGGACCACAAT